>JAXIVJ010000928.1:135000-166943 GCA_036785665.1 Chirona hameri | reverse complement strand
AGGAGAACACAGGGTACACCGGCCGGACTGTTGCGTCAGCTCCGAGGAGAACACAGGGTACATCAGGCGGACTGTTGCGTCAGCTCCGAGGAGAACACAGGGTACATCAGGCGGACTGTTGCGTCAGCTCCGAGGAGAACACAGGGTACATCAGGCGGACTGTTGCGTCAGCTCCGAGGAGAACACAGGGTACATCAGGCGGACTGTTGCGTCAGCTCCGAGGAGAACACAGGGTACATCAGGCGGACTGTTGCGTCAGCTCCGAGGAGAACACAGGGTACATCAGGCGGACTGTTGCGTCAGCTCCAAGGAGAACACAGGGTACATCAGGCGGACTGTTGCGTCAGCTCCGAGGAGAACACAGGGTACATCAGGCGGACTGTTGCGTCAGCTCCGAGGAGAACACAGGGTACATCAGGCGGACTGTTGTGTCAGCTCCGAGGAGAACACAGGGTAGACGGCCGGACTGTTGCGTCAGCTCCGAGGAGAACACAGGGTAGACGGCCGGACTGTTGCGTCAGCTCCGAGGAGAACACAGGGTACACCGGCCGGACTGTTGCGTCAGCTCCGAGGAGAACACAGGGTACATCAGGCGGACTGTTGCGTCAGCTCCGAGGAGAACACAGGGTAGACGGTCGGACTGTTGCGTCAGCTCCGAGGAGAACACAGGGTACACCGGCCGGACTGTTGCGTCAGCTCCGAGGAGAACACAGGGTACATCAGGCGGACTGTTGCGTCAGCTCCGAGGAGAACACAGGGTACATCAGGCGGACTGTTGTGTCAGCTCCGAGGAGAACACAGGGTACATCAGGCGGACTGTTGCGTCAGCTCCGAGGAGAACACAGGGTACATCAGGCGGACTGTTGTGTCAGCTCCGAGGAGAACACAGGGTAGACGGCCGGACTGTTGCGTCAGCTCCGAGGAGAACACAGGGTAGACGGCCGGACTGTTGCGTCAGCTCCGAGGAGAACACAGGGTACACCGGCCGGACTGTTGCGTCAGCTCCGAGAAGAACACAGGGTACATCAGGCGGACTGTTGCGTCAGCTCCGAGGAGAACACAGGGTACACCGGCCGGACTGTTGCGTCAGCTCCGAGGAGAACACAGGGTACATCAGGCGGACTGTTGCGTCAGCTCCGAGGAGAACATAGGGTAGACGGCCGGACTGTTGCGTCAGCTCCGAGGAGAACACAGGGTACACCGGCCGGACTGTTGCGTCAGCTCCGAGGAGAACACAGGGTACATCAGGCGGACTGTTGCGTCAGCTCCGAGGAGAACACAGGGTAGACGGCCGGACTGTTGCGTCAGCTCCGAGGAGAACACAGGGTACATCAGGCGGACTGCTGCGTCAGCTCCGAGGAGAACACAGGGTACATCAGGCGGACTGTTGCGTCAGCTCCGAGGAGAACACAGGGTACATCAGGCGGACTGTTGCGTCAGCTCCGAGGAGAACACAGGGTACATCAGGCGGACTGTTGTGTCAGCTCCGAGGAGAACACAGGGTAGACGGCCGGACTGTTGCGTCAGCTCCGAGGAGAACACAGGGTAGACGGCCGGACTGTTGCGTCAGCTCCGAGGAGAACACAGGGTACACCGGCCGGACTGTTGCGTCAGCTCCGAGGAGAACACAGGGTACATCAGGCGGACTGTTGCGTCAGCTCCGAGGAGAACACAGGGTAGACGGCCGGACTGTTGCGTCAGCTCCGAGGAGAACACAGGGTACACCGGCCGGACTGTTGCGTCAGCTCCGAGGAGAACACAGGGTACATCAGGCGGACTGTTGCGTCAGCTCCGAGGAGAACACAGGGTACATCAGGCGGACTGTTGTGTCAGCTCCGAGGAGAACACAGGGTACATCAGGCGGACTGTTGCGTCAGCTCCGAGGAGAACACAGGGTACATCAGGCGGACTGTTGTGTCAGCTCCGAGGAGAGCACAGGGTAGACGGCCGGACTGTTGCGTCAGCTCCGAGGAGAACACAGGGTAGACGGCCGGACTGTTGCGTCAGCTCCGAGGAGAACACAGGGTACACCGGCCGGACTGTTGCGTCAGCTCCGAGAAGAACACAGGGTACCTCAGGCGGACTGTTGCGTCAGCTCCGAGGAGAACACAGGGTACATCAGGCGGACTGTTGCGTCAGCTCCGAGGAGAACATAGGGTAGACGGCCGGACTGTTGCGTCAGCTCCGAGGAGAACACAGGGTACATCAGGCGGACTGTTGCGTCAGCTCCGAGGAGAACACAGGGTACATCAGGCGGACTGTTGCGTCAGCTCCGAGGAGAACACAGGGTAAATCAGGCGGACTGTTGTGTCAGCTCCGAGGAGAACACAGGGTACATCAGGCGGACTGTTGTGTCAGCTCCGAGGAGAACACAGGGTAGACGGCCGGACTGTTGCGTCAGCTCCGAGGAGAACACAGGGTAGACGGCCGGACTGTTGCGTCAGCTCCGAGGAGAACACAGGGTACACCGGCCGGACTGTTGCGTCAGCTCCGAGGAGAACACAGGGTACATCAGGCGGACTGTTGCGTCAGCTCCGAGGAGAACATAGGGTAGACGGCCGGACTGTTGCGTCAGCTCCGAGGAGAACACAGGGTACACCGGCCGGACTGTTGCGTCAGCTCCGAGGAGAACACAGGGTACATCAGGCGGACTGTTGCGTCAGCTCCGAGGAGAACACACGGTAGACGGCCGGACTGTTGCGTCAGCTCCGAGGAGAACACAGGGTACATCAGGCGGACTGCTGCGTCAGCTCCGAGGAGAACACAGGGTACATCAGGCGGACTGTTGCGTCAGCTCCGAGGAGAACACAGGGTACATCAGGCGGACTGTTGTGTCAGCTCCGAGACGGGGTAGACGGCCGGACTGTTGCGTCAGCTCCGAGGAGAACACAGGGTACATCAGGCGGACTGTTGCGTCAGCTCCGAGGAGAACACAGGGTACACCGGCCGGACTGTTGCGTCAGCTCCGAGGAGAACACAGGGTACACCGGCCGGACTGTTGCGTCAGCTCTGAGGAGAACACAGGGTACATCAGGCGGACTGTTGCGTCAGCTCCGAGGAGAACACAGGGTACATCAGGCGGACTGTTGCGTCAGCTCCGAGGAGAACACAGGGTACATCAGGCGGACTGTTGCGTCAGCTCCGAGGAGAACACAGGGTACATCAGGCGGACTGTTGCGCAGTGGCGGCGGAAGATATTTTCGGATGGGGGCAAAGAACCCCAGGGCGCCCCCTGGGGCCAAGCGCCCCTCCCCCCCCCCCAAAAAAAAAATGGCAGAAATGATATATCCTCGGATTTAGGCCACAATATTATACCAGTAAAACGCCTTTTTGGGCGATGACCGAGCGGGCGCGCTCTATTAAAGCTAAAACAGGTTTTAAATATGAAACGGTACGGGAGCACAGGTGCGCATTGACTGTGTCCCAATAATGAGTAACACATTCAATAGTTATAATGTGGTTATATCCTAGTATGCATAATGGTTTTAGGAACGTTCAGCTGAATGGAGATGTACAAAGTAAATGGCGCTTCCCTGGGACAAACTACATACAAACCATAGCATGTATTAAAGTTAAATATTCACCTTTTGATTTATTTATCTGCATATTTCTGTGACACATGTATGGTTTCAAATTGATCGTACCTCAATTTAAAGTGAAATAACAACATTTTCTATTTCAAAAATTAGATTATGGCAAATTAAAAAATACGTACTAACATATGGTGACGAACAGTATAATCCATCACTATCTCTGGTTTGAATGTTATGTGTAAACAAGTCATAGGGCCAACAATGAAGTAAGTGCTCCAAGAAGCGTGCCAACGTCCCTGATTGGTCAATGAAACACATTGCATACACTAAATACGTCGCCGTCCTTGGCCAAATTAATCCGCGGAATGCATCACGGTTTTCTGAAACGTTTATTGATTGATTATGGGTTTAGATAAATATTTAATGTGTGGACTGTGATATGTTAAATACCCGCTTGTTGAAAATTGATGGGAAAAACATATCTATATTTTTGTGTTTAATAAGTCGTGAAAACTAAATAGGTCGCCGTCCGGGGCCACGTTAAACAGCCGATTTCAATGCACTTTTTCAAATGCTTGTTGATGGTTCATAAAAGTTTGGTACATGTCCGCAAAAGATAGAGTGCATGAAATATTATCTGCCTTCATGATAAATAACAATGCGTAGGCAGGCTAATTTTCGCTGGGTTTGATATGTTACTAAAATATTGGAATTAAACAAATTGTAATGACAAAATCGAGATTACAATATTGTAAATACAAAATTGTTATAACATAATCGAACCTGACCTAAACTTTACAGCAATTACTGTCGCAGGGACCCACATTTAGAACGCTCCGCTCGCATTCGCTCGCTGCGCTGCGACCTACGGGGGGGGGGGGGGGGGCTGTCGCCACCCCCGGACCCCCAGACCATCTCGTAGATACAACCTCTAACCCTACGGCGTAAATAAGTTGTCCGATGTATTTACGCGGCCTCGCCCCTTGCAATTGTCAAAAATACGGAGAAAAAAGTTCCAACAACACGTACGAACACAGCCCCCCCCCAAAAAAAAAACGTTCCAACGAGAGAAGTAGAAAAACGTTCCAATGGATCCACGTACGAACGCTTCCAAATGTTGCGATTGACTGTTGCGTCAGCTCATTGACTGCTACGTCAGAGGAGAACACAGGGTACATCGGCCGGACTGTTGCGTCAGCTCCGAGAATGGCCGGGGCCACGTGCATCTCTCGTCCACCGCCGCCCGCCGTGGCGGAAGCCTGACGCAGCAGTGTGATCCCGGTGTGATCCCGGTGTGATCCCTGTGTGATCCCTGTGTGATCCCGGTGTGATCCCGGTGTGATCCCTGTGTGATCCCGGTGTGATCCCGGTGCGATCTCGGTGTGATCGCGGTGTGATCCCGGTGTGATCCCGGTGTGATCCCGGTGTGATCACGGTGTGATCCCGGTGTGATCGCGGTGTGATCGCGGTGTGATCACGGTGTGATCACGGTGTGATCCCGGTGTGATCGCGGTGTGATCGCGGTGTGATCGCGGTGTGATCCCGGTGTGATCGCGGTGTGATCGCGGTGTGATCCCGGTGTGATCCCGATGTGATCCCGGTGTGATCCTGGTGTGATCCCGGTGTGATCCCGGTGTGATCCCGGTGTGATCGCGGTGTGATCCCGGTGTGATCCCGGTGTGATCCCGGTGTGATCCTGGTGTGATCCCGGTGTGATCCCGGTGTGATCCCTGTGTGATCCCGGTGTGATCATTGCAGCGTCACTGATAACATGCAGTTATGGTATCGTGTTGGCTATAATAAACGGAATAGTGGTCCAAGACGGCTGTCACACGAGCCAATTTTAACGCCATGAATGGAAGGATTGTCAGATTGTAATTAGATTCTGTATGCAATAGTTGGGGTCGTAATTACTTGAATTGCTTCTGTGATAACATTGAGAAAATGGCTCAGAAAATGAAATATTTCGGTCCCATTAAAGAAGGCAGGCCCGTAGCCAGACGGTGCACTGGGTGCCCGTGCACCACCTGGGAACTCCGTACACCCTCTGGCCCCAGTCGGTGCACCCCCAGTTGTTACGGTATAGTACTTTCGGCGATAGTACTATACATAGATCATACCTTTCGGCGATAGTGCTATACATAGATCATACCTTTCGGCGATAGTACTATACATATACCTTTCGTGAGCTCAAATCTGAGGACACCTCACCGATTTCATTTTTCAATAGCTTGCCATTGCTTGTTTCTGTTTGTTCCTATCTATCATAGTTCCTGTGATATCTGGGATTTTCTGGAGCGAAGTCATAAAACTGGAAAAATTGACCCTTGATGACCTCTGATGACCTCAATATTGACCTGAGCAAATGCAAAAGCCGGAAATAGTTTCAAAATGCATTTTGGCGAGCTTTCGAACGGTGTTTTCGGGTTTTGCCTACGTTCTATAGGAGCCGAGTTAGAGGGGCGTCGAAACGCCCCCCCCCCCCCCCCCCGCCACGGCGAATGTGGCGCCGAGGACCGGCACGGCGCGGGTTAAAGTGAACTGGTTTACATATAATTTGGTCTCCTCTCCCAATTTCAAGCGCTAACTCCATTTTGTTAGGGAAGAGGTCATTATTTCCCTTTAACATTTTCTGCGCACAGATAAAAGTTTATAGCATACCGTTACAACTGTTAGTCCAACAAGCCGCTTTTCTCGGGCTGTCATCATAGCAGTGCGTACGATATAGAGCTATGCAGGCCGTCATGAAGCTGCATGCAGGCCTGCAGTCTCGTTCGGCAGTATGGCGACGGCAGCTGTGAAGTCTGCAGTCTCGTTCGGCAGTATGGCGGCGACAGCTGTGAAGTCTGCTCTCTCGTTCGGCAGTATGGCGGCGACAGCTGTGAAGTCTGCTCTCTCGTTCGGCAGTATGGCGGCGGCAGCTGTGAAGTCTGCAGTCTCGTTCGGCAGTATGGCGGCGGCAGCTGTGAAGTCTGCAGTCTCGTTCGGCAGTATGGCGGCAACAGCTGTGAAGTCTGCAGTCTCGTTCGGCAGTATGGCGGCGACAGCTGTGAAGTCTGCTCTCTCGTTCGGCAGTATGGCGGCGACAGCTGTGAAGTCTCCTCTCTCGTTCGGCAGTATGGCGGCGACAGCTGTGAAGTCTGCAGTCTCGTTCGGCAGTATGGCGGCGGCAGCTGTGAAGTCTGCAGTCTCGTTCGGCAGTATGGCGGCGACAGCTGTGAAGTCTGCTCTCTCGTTCGGCAGTATGGCGGCGACAGCTGTGAAGTCTGCAGTCTCGTTCGGCAGTATGGCGGCGACAGCTGTGAAGTCTGCTCTCTCGTTCGGCAGTATGGCGGCGACAGCTGTGAAGTCTGCAGTCTCGTTCGGCAGTATGGCGGCGACAGCTGTGAAGTCTGCTCTCTCGTTCGGCAGTATGGCGGCGACAGCTGTGAAGTCTGCAGTCTCGTTCGGCAGTATGGCGGCGACAGCTGTGAAGTCTGCTCTCTCGTTCGGCAGTATGGCGGCGACAGCTGTGAAGTCTGCTCTCTCGTTCGGCAGTATGGCGGCCGCAGCTGTGAAGTCTGCTCTCTCGTTCGGCAGTATGGCGGCCGCAGCTGTGAGGTCTGCTCTCTCGTTCGGCAGTATGGCGGCGACAGCTGTGAAGTCTGCTCTCTCGTTCGGCAGTATGGCGGCCGCAGCTGTGAAGTCTGCTCTCTCGTTCGGCAGTATGGCGGCGACAGCTGTGAAGTCTGCTCTCTCGTTCGGCAGTATGGCGGCGACAGCTGTGAAGTCTGCTCTCGGCGTCATCAGCGTGCAGCGGTGGTACCCAGTGCCCCCCCCCCCCCGGAGCCGGCGCAGCGCCATGCCGATTGCCGAGTCATAAGGTTGTTATTGAGTTCAGTGGTCATAAGAGGCCGTCCCGGCCTCTTTGCGTCAGTCACTGTGTAGTGTGTGTCAGGGGCGGCGGTGGCAGCGGTGGTCACGACGGCACAGGAGCAGAAGAGGTGAGGATCACGTGACGGGACGGGGCAGATGAGGTGAGGATCACGTGACGGGACGGGGCAGAAGAGGTGAGGATCACGTGACGGGACGGGGCAGAATAGGTGAGGATCACGTGACGGGACGGGGCAGAAGAGGTGAGGATCACGTGACGGGACGGGGCAGAAGAGGTGAGGATCACGTGACGGGACGGGGCAGAAGAGGTGAGGATCACGTGACGGGACGGGGCAGATGAGGTGAGGATCACGTGACGGGACGGGGCAGAAGAGGTGAGGATCACGTGGCAGGGCGGGGCAGATGAGGTGAGGATCACGTGACGGGACGGGGCAGAAGAGGTGAGGATCACGTGGCAGGGCGGGGCAGAAGAGGTGAGGATCACGTGACATGGCGGGGCAGAAGAGGTGAGGATCACGTGGCAGGGCGGGGCAGAAGAGGTGAGGATCACGTGACATGGCGGGGCAGAAGAGGTGAGGATCACGTGGCAGGGCGGGGCAGAAGAGGTGAGGATCACGTGGCAGGGCGGGGCAGATGAGATGAGGATCACGTGACGGGACGGGGCAGAAGAGGTGAGGATCACATGGCAGGGCGGGGCAGATGAGGTGAGGATCACGTGACGGGACGGGGCAGAAGAGGTGAGGATCACGTGGCAGGGCGGGGCAGAAGAGGTGAGGATCACGTGACATGGCGGGGCAGAAGAGGTGAGGATCACGTGGCAGGGCGGGGCAGAAGAGGTGAGGATCACGTGGCAGAGCGGGGCAGAAGAGGTGAGGATCACGTGGCAGGGTGGGGCAGAAGAGGTGAGGATCACGTGGGCAGGGCGGGGAAGAAGAGGTGAGGATCACGTGGCAGGGCGGGGCAGAAGAGGTGAGGATCACGTGGCAGGGCGGGCAGAAGAGGTGAGGATCACGTGGCAGGGCGGAGCAGAAGAGGTGAGTATCACGTGGCAGGGCGGGGCAGATGAGGTGAGGATCACGTGGCAGGGCGGGGCAGAAGAGGTGAGGATCACGTGGCAGGGCGGGGCAGAAGAGGTGAGGATCACGTGACAGGGCGGGGCAGAAGAGGTGAGGATCACGTGGCAGGGCGGGGCAGATGTCCAGGAGCAGAAGGGGAGGAAACTCAAGGCTGTATCCAGTGTTTTGGCCTGCGATCCTGGTGGATCGCAGGCCAAAACACTGATCGCTTTGAACATTATTCATAGGTTAAGTATAAAATAAATTTTAAAAAATCAGAAACAAATGAAGTGATTAGTAAATACAGTTAACACTATTTTGAAGTTGACTGACTAGCTGGTGATACTGGTAAGTTGACTGACTAGTATGCTGGTGATACTTATTGAGTGTCTGCTTATCCGTCCTCGATTTAAATGTGAGTTTGTATTGGTACCTATCTCTCCCATTGTGTGGGATGAACTTGAGGGCAGTAGATTTTCGAAATAACCGAAATGACTACGAGTAGTATATACATTGAAGTCTTGATCTTATATGTGAGTAGGTGCATTCAAAAAGAATAGTTGCAAGCTTGTATTATGTGACTTTGTTGTGATGCCCCTTGGCGCGACGCCTGGATCCGTGGTCGCCCAGCCCGCGGCCCGCCCCTGTCTATGGGGACAGTTGACGCGGGGGCCGGGGCACGCGCCGGACGCACTCGTGGAGTGTCGTGTGTATGTACACTATACACACAGGTACTGTGTGGTGTGGTGTGGAGAAGAGTGAAGATCCAAACTTCGGTCACATTCAAGTATCAGACTTGTCATCCTATCAGAGTATAGACGATACCGACGCACTAAGACACTGGTAAACTATGGGTGCTTTATTGCGTCGGTATTGTCTACATTGTAATAGCTTGAAAAGTGCGATGTTTTCACGTGTCCGAGGCTACGGTCGCTGACCCCACATTTCATACCATTTCGAGGCCTGTCTGAGCAAGCATTCTCTCAAAGCCAAAGGTGGTTACTGATACCGCGTGACACACACTGTAAAACAACAATTGACAAGCTCCTCGTCAAATGATCCCTCAAAATTGACAAGCTCCTCGTCAAATGATCCCTCAAAATTGACAAGCTCCTCGTCAAATGATCCCCCAACATTGACAAGCTCCTCGTCAAATGATCCCCCACAATTGACAAGCTCCTCGTCAAATGATCCCCCAAAATTGACAAGCTCCTCGTCAAATGATCCCCCAAAATTGACAAGCTCCTCGTCAAATGATCCCCCAACATTGACAAGCTCCTCGTCAAATGATCCCCCAAAATTGACAAGCTCCTCGTCAAATGATCCCCCAAAATTGACAAGCTCCTCGTCAAATGATCCCCCAAAATTGACAAGCTCCTCGTCAAATGATCCCCCAAAATTGACAAGCTCCTCGTCAAATGATCCCCCAAAATTGACAAGCTCCTCGTCAAATGATTTCCAGCGCTAAATTGCGTATCATACGGCTCTTCTTGGAGCCGGTCTCTGCCTACCAAGCTGAGCAGCCACCTTGTTTCCGGCTCGTTCAGGACTAGTTCACCGAATCTTACCAGTCAGAGGCTTGTTCAATGAGAATGTTCAGTGTTCTTAGCTTTTTCATTGAGCAGGTTCCGTGTTTCATTACCAAGCAGCTGGTAAGTAAATTATCTCAAAACAAGGGTGAAACGAGGGAGGTTAGTTAACTGACAAGGGTCATAATGAATCGTCAGTCGTGAGTCGTGAATGAGCTCGTCATGGTAAGCTAACCATGCCGAAACAAGAGAACGGTTCGTTCTGGAACAAGCTCTTGCATGCCATTGCTATTCCTACCAGTCAATAACAGGCTTCTACTCAGGAACGTACAAGGGCGCCGCCACCTTCCAAAAGTTGGGGGGATGGAGGCATTCTGAAGGCGATTCTTTCCATGCAACGCCCATAGGCGAAATGCTAAAATCCGGAAATGTTTGGGGGGATACGTCCCCCCGTCCCCCCTGTGGCGGAGCCCCTGGGAGCCTGCACGCGCACGCGCACGCACACGCACACGCACACGCACACGCACACGCACACGCACACGCACACGCACACGCACACGCACACGCACACGCACACGCACACGCACACGCACACGCACACGCACACGCACACGCACACGCACACGCACACGCGCGTGCACGCGCACGCGCACGCGGGTGCGAGTGCGGGTGCGGGTGCGGGTGCGGGTGCGGGTGCGGGTGCGGGTGCGGGTGCGGGTGCGGGTGCGGGTGCGGGTGCGGGTGCGGGTGCGGGTGCGGGTGCGGGTGCGGGTGCGGGTGCGGGTGCGGGTGCGGGTGCGGGTGCGGGTGCGGGTGCGGGTGCGGGTGCGGGTGCGGGTGCGGGTGCGGGTGCGGGTGCGGGTGCGGGTGCGGGTGCGGGTGCGGGTGCGGGTGCGGGTGCGGGTGCGGGTGCGGGTGCGGGTGCGGGTGCGGGTGCGGGTGCGGGTGCGGGTGCGGGTGCGGGTGCGGGTGCGGGTGCGGGTGCGGGTGCGGGTGCGGGTGCGGGTGCGGGTGCGGGTGCGGGTGCGGGTGCGGGTGCGGGTGCGGGTGCGGGTGCGGGTGCGGGTGCGGGTGCGGGTGCGGGTGCGGGTGCGGGTGCGGGTGCGGGTGCGGGTGCGGGTGCGGGTGCGGGTGCGGGTGCGGGTGCGGGTGCGGGTGCGGGTGCGGGTGCGGGTGCGGGTGCGGGTGCGGGTGCGGGTGCGGGTGCGGGTGCGGATGTGGGTGTGTGTTCGCGTGCGTCAGTGTTTTTTATTCTTGTTTTTACTTTTGTGATTTTATTGTATGCTTTTTCTGACCATGTTTCCTGTGTTTTTGACTTATGACGAGAGGTTATAATAGCCATAGGCACATGTGGACGACCTTAATAAAAGTCTGTATCTGTATCTGTATCGTTACGAAGGCAAATATTTGTAATCGTCATCCAATGAAATTATTTGTGTAACAATCTGGTTTTATGTGTCAGACTCATTGCTCTTTATGCTGTTAATATTGTGCTGAGTTGTCATGATGTGCAACGGAGCATATTGGCACGTGGAGCCCAAACAGCCGGGACGATTTCGACGCGGGTGGCACCGGTTGATGTGGCAAAACGGGCACGGATGATGATACCATTTACGGGTCAATAGATGGCACGTGGTACGTGCCAAGTGCCGTGCCAAGTGCCAAAAAGTTGGCGCAAACATTTTTTATTTATTTTCGCCTCCTCAGGTCACACGGTTGGTGACACAGACTTGATACTCGCAGGTCACGTGCGGGTTACAGCGACCTAAAATCCATTAATGGCTGCCGATCCTGAGGGGGGGGGGGCAAAATAAGCCCTCCAGGGGGTAAAATCAAATTACCATTTTCAAGGAGCGGGCCTCCGCCGTCAGCTGGTGCCGGCCGTCCGTGGATACTGTGCCGCACAGCAGGATACTGTGCCGCACAGCAGGATACTGTGCCGCACATCACTGAGGCACGCTACCCAGTGGCGGCTTGTGGTGACGTCACAGTCTGAGGTCACCACAACGGCCAGTCAGCGGTGGCCTGGCCGGCTGGGACCAAACTACAGAATTATCGTACGATTTTGACCCCAAGGCAATGCCCCGATCGCATTGCCGGCCTCTAGTGAAATTTCCTTACAGGAGTCCCTGGGCCGGAGGCAACAGTAGCAGCAGCCAAGCGTGGCCAGCGGCTCTCAGCAGACTGGCGGGAGAGTCCCGCACCAGCCGGGCCCCAGCCGGCCAGGCCGCCGCTGATTGGCCGTTGCGGTGACCTCAGACTGTGACGTCACCACAAGCCGGCAATGGGCGGCGTACCTCAGTGCTGTGCGGCGCAGTATCCACGGCCGGCCGGCACCAGCTGACGGCGGAGGCCCGCTCCTCTGACGTCAATCCATCGTTTGGGCCCCCTGGGGGCGTAAGCTGAACCCCTCAGGGTCACCGACCGAATTGACACTCGTGCATGGTGACTTGCACGAGACCTCCAAATATGGAGTCTCTGGCACCATCTGTTTGACTTGTGAAGCCTCTTGAATGAAATTTGCATTTTTGCCTTTGACATGTGCCACGTGTCACGTGCCACCCCGAGTGAGACATGACCGGAAAGCCACCAGTGAGCTCTATCGGCACACCAAATTTTGCCTGGCTAGCTCAATATTCACAGGTAGTAGACTACCATATGTCCAGGGCGTTTTACCCTCCCTGGGGGGTTTATTTTGCCCCCCTCAGGATCCGCGGCCATTAATGGATTTTGGGCCGTTGTATCGCGCACGTGACCTGCGAGTATCAAGTCTGTGTCACCAACCGTGTGACCTAAGGAGGCGAAAAAAGAAGAAAATGATGGCGCCCACTTTTTGGCACTTGGCACGTGCTACGTGCCATTGATTAACCCGCAAATAGTACCATCGTCTATGCCACGTTTTGCCGCATCGAACGGTGTCACCCGCGTCAAAATCGTCCTGGCCGTTTGGGCACACGTGCCAATATGCTCCGTTGGACAGACACACACACACACACACACACACACACACACACACACACACACACACACACACACACACACACACACACACACACACACACACACACACACACACACACACACACACACACACACACACACACACACACACACACACACACACACACACACACACACACACACACACACACACACACACACACACACACACACACACACACACACACACACACACACACACACACACACACACACACACACACACACACACACACACACACACACACACACACACACACACACACACACACACACACACACACACACACACACACACACACACACACACACACACACACACACACACACACACACACACACACACACACACACACACACACACACACACACACACACACACACACACACACACACACACACACACACACACACGCACGCACGCACGCACGCACGCACGCACGCACGCACGCACGCACGCACGCACGCACGCACGCACGCACGCACGCACGCACGCACGCACGCACGCACGCACGCACGCACGCACGCACGCACGCACGCACGCACGCACGCACGCACGCACGCACGCACGCACGCACGCACGCACGCACGCACGCACGCACGCACGCACGCACGCACGCACGCACGCACGCACGCACGCACGCACGCACGCACGCACGCACGCACGCACGCACGCACGCACGCACGCACGCGCGCACGCGCGCACGCGCGCACACGCGCACACGCGCACACGCGCACACGCGCACACGCGCACACGCGCACACGCGTACCCGCCCACCCACCCACCCACCCACACACCCACACACCCACACACCCACACACCCACACACCCACACACCCACCCCCCCCCCCCCCACACACACACACGCACGCACGCACACGCGCACGCACACGCGCACGCGCACGCGCCCGCGCCCGCGCCCGCGCCCGCGCCCGCGCCCGCGCCCGCGCCCGCGCCCGCACACGCACACGCACACGCACACGCACACGCACACGCACACGCACACGCACACGCACACGCACACGCACACGCACACGCACACGCACACGCACACCTACACACACACACCTACACACACACACACCTACACACACACACACACCTACACACACACGCACACGCTCCTCCCACTTTCCGAGCGACGGCCCGGTGGAAATGTTCGAACTCTGAAAAACATGTAAACATGTTTTTCATTTGTCTACGATTTTGAATTACATATCCACATGGCTATCCAGGGCGTATTTTAAGGGATTTTGACTGGGGTGGCAACTCGGCGATCAGGGGCGCCATCGGTCAAGGGGGGCGCCATCACCAAAAACGCCAAGGGCGGATCCAGCCTCTCTCCGTGGGGGATCCTTTTGTGGCAAAAAGGTACCCCAATTTTTCCCCTCCGCGGATTCGGGCCGGCCACCTTATTTTGGTATTCGAGCTTAAAGGGAGTGTGCCTACTGTTTTGGAATGTCAACAATATTTTTAATACGGTAAGTAGCTGTTGGTTTGATTGTTGTATATGATGAAATTCACATCTGGAGCCCCTTTAGTTGAATTTTCACTTATATTGTTTTCTTTTTGTTTTTTTGTTTCGATATCTATAAAACGATCGCCACTATGGTGATGTTATGTAAAACGGCGCACATAAGACAATACAATTACGGTCACATCATGCAAGATAGAAAGACGAGTTTTGCACAGCACGTTCTTGCCACTGTGAACTTTATTATGTACAAGTTTCGTAGCTCTAAATTGATATCTTCTTAAAAAATGACCATCGGCCATCATCGAAACGGCCATCATCGAAAAACATGATGGCCGTCCAGTTTCTGTTCCGCTGCTGCTATCAGCGTGCACGAGCTGTTTTGTTGAATTGCTATTGGCCGGTGCTAACAATATGCTAGCAGTTTAATCGATAGTTGCAGTGCTTCTAGTAGCGGAAGCCCTCTGGAGTCTACCCGATAACTTTTTGCTCCCAAGCAAATTCCTGGAGTCTTTGAATATCTCAGCAACTAGGGTGAATCTGGAGAAATGAAGTAATGGTTCAATTCAGAAAATTGTGTTCTATAGACCAGTGTCAATGTGATGTGAGGGGAGGAATTCAGAAAATTGTGTTCTATAGACCAGTGTCAATGTGATGTGAGGGGAGGAATTCAGAAAATGGTGTTCTATAGACCAGTGTCAATGTGATGTGAGGGGAGGAATTCAGAAAATTGTGTTCTATAGACCAGTGACCAGTGACCAGTAGACCAGTGTCAATGTGATGTGAGGGGAGGAATTCAGAAAATTGTGTTCTATAGACCAGTGTCAATGTGATGTGAGGGGAGGAATTCAGAAAATGGTGTTCTATAGACCAGTGTCAATGTGATGTGAGGGGAGGAATTCAGAATATTGTGTTCTATAGACCAGTTCTATAGACCAGTGTCAATGTGATGTGAGGGGAGGAATTCAGAAAATTGTGTTCTATAGACCAGTGACCAGTGACCAGTGACCAGTAGACCAGTGTCAATGTGATGTGAATGAGTAAGCGATGGGAGTAGGCACACTCCCTTTAACCCGCGAGTTACGGGGGGGCTATTTTTTGCCCCCCCTCCCGTTATTTTGCAATAACTCCTAAACAAACACCCATATCGTCACCAAACTTGCAGTAACTTCTCTCACATCAATTCTACACATGTTGGCGTAATGCAAAATATGAGGCTATGATAGGTCAACCGGGAATGACGTCAGAGTGACGTCATGTTCTTCGGTTTTTGTTGCAAAATAATGGTTTGCGGAAAACCCTGTCAAAGGTACCATATTTGAGATAAACTAAATTGTATTAAAGTAAATTACTGACAATAGACCAAGCTATCAAACTGCAATCTCGGTTTTGTTTTTTTTTAATTCAAAATTTTGAGAAAACCAAAGACATTTTTTTTTGTTTTTACAAAATTTTCAATAAAAAATCAGAATTATCTCAAAACCGGAATATATGTGATAGAGACGTATGCGGTGAATATGTGTACCAAATTTAAAGTCGATATCTTTAAAATTGACCGAGTTATGACCTTTAAATGACAAAAATCGACCACTTCTCCAAGCATTACTATGACAAAAAACGCATTTCCATTTTTGCTTTTTACTTCTATTTATATGGAACAAACAATGTTCTAAGGTAATTTTTAGCGTTCTAGACGAAAAACAAACCCATAAACATGTGTTACAACGCCTAATGACCGTAATCTGCAGTTTGACCTCGTGACCTCGGATGACCTTGACCTGACCCAAGGTCATAAACAGCTTAGAAAGGTACTTAGAAGTGTCAGACACACGAATCATACCGATTTATCAACAGCTTATGCGTTTAATATCGCAATTTTGCGCGACAATTCCATCCATAGAGACCTTTTGACACGGTCAAACATTTTGTACTTGACCTGACCTGTGACGTCATCGGTGACCCTGAGGTCAACAATATTATGTTTCCCTCGATAAATTTACCAGGGCTATCGAATGCCGTTTGAATTTTTACATTCGGTCTAGTAGTTCCGGAGATCAGAGGGGGGTGGCAAAAAATAGCCCCCCCCAGTAAGTCGCGTTATGAAATATACCCCAGTAACTCCCGGGTTAAAGGGCCATTGCCACCTCGCAGGCCAATATGGGGTTTTTGGTGTGTATCGGTCGATTAAGCGTGTCCGATTTTACCTGCTAAATTTGGTTCCCGAAACTCCCCCCATTAGATTAAAAAATACAGTTGCACCACTCATGCTTGCCAAGCATTCATAAAATTGGAGTCGCCACATTACTATTTAGAATCACTTCTTTGCGGACTGTTATTTTCTTTTGAATGTTGCAAACTCAACATCACCATTCCGTCAGTGCACTTTAAAATTAAAAAGCGTATGCAGTTAATTATATTTTCAACAACCTTAGCCTATTTCATAATAAAACAGCAAGAATTGCTATGACTCGACTTTGGGACCGTAGGAGTTATGTGACCTATACCTTATAACACAGATAGACTTTTCAAGGTCAAGTCTCGGCGAATTCGGACGTTTCGGCTTTGGGCGGGCGCCAATTCCACAGCCAACCTGGACGAGAGCGGCCATCATGAATTTAGTACTGAGCACAGCTGGGACCATCGTTTTGGAGTCTGAAATAAATACAAAATGCTTTGCCGATACACTGCTTTAGGTGCTGCAGGAACAAGTTTGAGCTTGAGCATACATGATTCTTGTTCCCCACTATTCATTTAAGTTACTTTTTAGAAATCCTCTGGAGGTGGCAATATCCCTTTAATAATTTCACTTAACAAAGAGGATTTTCTCACTCTTATTTTTTTGGGGGGAGGGTCAAAAACACAAAATTTCCAAATCCGAGATAGCCATTTGGAAGAGAATGCCATTTCCTTTATTTGGCTCTTTTTTGCAATTTGCTTCAAAACTCTTTTTTCTACGATTGTTCAAACATTTATCGCTTTTCCAACCAAAATGCCATGACATGACGTCATTAAAACGCTATTATCTCCCGAAATACCACATCAATTTCATTAGGTTTTGGTGTGAAGACGCAGAATTGATGCAGCATAAGGTACTGCACGTTTGACGTTCATATTTATCATAGTTTTCAAGTTATTGAGAAAATCCGGGAGGGGGGGGGGCAGATTCTGCCTCCCCCAGCGGGGCGCGGGTTAAGTGTCAACGGGGCTGCTTGAATTGCATCAGGTGCGCTGTTTTGTCTATCATTGAAAGAAAGGGATACCTACATATAAACTTGAAATTAAATCACTCGATACAAAAAAACTTCCGTTTTCATCATGAAGTTTTCTCCAAGATCATTGTTTTTCACGTTTAGTGCAGGGAACGCGCAACCAGACCTCCAGAAAGGGGAGGCAAGCCAGTCATGGTGGGCCCCTGGGAAAGAGGCCTCCCAAAAAAAAATATATATTCCCCTGAATATTACAAACTCGACGAATTTCGCTCACTTTATTTTGTGAGGCCCCTTTAAAAATATTAACTTTGTATTAGCTGGATTAAACCCAGGACCCTCAGTATGGGGCGGCATTTGGTTCGGGGGGAGGGGGGCATTTGCTTCTGGAGACGCCTATTGTCCGGTTTAGATAGCGTCTTTTCTGCTCCATGGGGGCGGCATTTGCTAATGAGCAATGGGCATTTGTCCAATTTAGAGGGCGCCTGTTTTACCCCGTGCGGGGAGGGGGATGCGGCATTTGCTTATTGTCCGGTAGGGCGCCTGCTCTGCTCCATTTTTGCAGGGGGCGCCTCTCTTTCCGCATCGTGCGGAAGGAGAGGTGCCCCTCGTCACTAGCCGGAGGGGCGCCGTCACTGGCGAGGGGCGCGTCACGGGCGGAGAGGGGCGGTCACTAGTCGGAGAGGGGCGCCGTCACTAGTCGGAGGGGCGCCGTCACTCGCCGGACGGGCGTTGTCCCTGACCGGAGGGGCGCCGTCACTATCTGGAGTGGCGCCGTCACTGGCCGGAGGGGGCGCGGTCACTGACCGGAGGGGCGCCATCAACGGCTGGAGGGGCGTCGTCACTGGTCGAATGGGCGCCGTCACTCGCCGGATGGGCGTGGTCACTGGCCGGAGGGACGCCGTCACTGACCGGAGGGGCGCCTTCACTGGTCGGAGGGGCGCCGTCACTAGTTGGAGGGGCGCCGTCACTGTCCGGAGGGGGCCGTCACTAGCCGGAGGGGCGCCGTCACAGGTCGGAGGGGCACCGTTACTGGCCAGAGGGCTTCCCTGGCCGGAGGGGCGCCGTCACTAGACAGAGGGGCGCCGTCACTGGTCGGAGGGGCGCCGTCACTGGCTGGAGGGGCGCCGTCACTGGCCAGACGGGCGCCGTCACTGGTCAGAGGGGCGCCGTCACTAGCGGGCGGGGCGCCGTCATTGGCCGGGGGCGCCGCGACTGGTCGGAGGGGCGCCGTCACTGGCCGGAGGGGCGCCTTCACTGGCCGGAAGGGCGCCGTCACTGGTCGGAGGGGCGCCGTCACTGGCCGTAGGGGCGCCTTCACTGGCCGGATGGGCGTCTTCACTGGCCGGAGGGGCGCCGTCACTGGCCGGAGGGGCGCCTTCACTGGCAGGAGGGGCGCATTCACTGGCCGAAGGGGCGTCTTCACTGGCCGGAGGGGCGCCGTCACTGGTCGGAGGAGCGTCTTCACTGGCCAGAGGGGCGCCGTCACTGGCCGGAGGGGCGCCGTCACTGACCGGAGGGGTCGCCGTCACTAGCTGGAGGGGCGCCGTCACTAACCGGAAGAGCGTCGTCACTGGCCGGAGGGGCGCCGTCACTGATCGGAGGGGTGCCAGCTTTGCATGGGCGCTTCGGGTCCAAAGGACCAGGTCATGCCCTGAATGACCGTATACTCTGTACGCCACTGGCGCCTTTCCTGTTGGCGGTGCTAATTGCAAAACAAAAATGGTCCGGGGGCGGGGGCGCAGCTCGTTAAAAACAGAACGGACATTCCGTACTGTCCGTATAGGTGGTTGTGCCCCTGCTGAAATGGACGGTATTTTCATTTGGATTGGCGTTCTTTGATGCAAAGGGGCGGCCTCATCTGCCGGGGGATACTTTATCGCCAAGAGGGGCGTTTCAGCATCTTTTTAACTGGGGTGGCAAATTGCCATCACTGGGCTGGCATTCTTCATGACTGGGGTGGCCATTGCCACCCCAGTTACTATGTTAAAATACCCCCTGCGGCTATCTACCATTACACAAGACTTGTCGATTTGGCTTACAGTGTATGATCCGAATATGACCTTAATTTTGACATCCGAGCACGTTTTGCTCGCGGGGTTTGCATTTGAAGTTGTCTCGGCCATCCGTCATTATATGCCCTATGCAGTTTCCAGAGATTCACCAGTAAAACACTAGAAATTTCATTCCCAGTTTGAGCGAGAGAGGTAAAACAAACTCCACCGTGCTGCTTGCTATCCGGGGAATCCATTTGTATCGAATTTAATCCCATAGGTCAGTAAATGACCTGCTATATTATGTCAATGAACCGAAATAATTGGGGATTGTGAGAAAAACATGACACCAATGTCGTGGTTGAGGTTGAAGGAACAGGTCATACTTACCGTGGGTGGTAAATTAAGAACACATTTCCGTTTGTTGGGAGCCGGGTAGCCGATACCTATTCCATTTCACTCCAGGACCCGCCACGAAGGAAGAGCCCCATGCACTGCAGGTGGCAAAATAAATATACAGATGGCTTAAAGAAAGAGGCTCGGGAAGGGAATGTTGTGGCGATAGCTGGCTGGCGATTCAACAAATGTGAACACCGGTGTCAGCGGCGGGTGATGACGAGGTTGGAGATGATGCTGGGCAGAAAGCCGGTGTGGTTGGTCTACGCGACCTTCACAAGAATGAACTACCGCTGCATCGCCTGGTGACAGGCCTGGGCGGGAAGACCCAATCGGACACCACTTGGAGCGGGGACCTCGGCAAGCTGCTGCCGTCAGTGACAGCTGGAGATCGACCCCAACTTCAGGCCGGTGGTAGTCGGTCCTCCAATATTGGACATGCCGCCAGATGTGGTGCAGGACCTGTCAACCGATCAGCACTACGGCTACCGGATGGTGTGTGCAGTCCGGTCCGGCGTGGTGACAGTGAAGCTGGCGAGATCAGAGATCGGACGTCTGTGCCACAGCTGCTGGTTAACTGTACTGTCAACCGCTTCCTTCGCCTCTAGGGGTCGAAATACTGTGTGACCCCATCACCCACCTGCCCTGGATCGTAGAGTTAATCGTGGGTGTGTACTACCCGTGCTGGTTTATGATCAAGGCGCACCCATCCTGGACTGAGGACCGCGGCACCTTCTCCACCAGCTGCAGTGCCTGCGGTTTCAAAGGAAGGAAGGAGGTGCTGGACCTGGTGATGTCGACTGTGCAGCGTTCTGCCTGGTGTGGGCATAGCGAGGCAATCCTACAGACGATGCTGAGCTCGGAGGATCAGGGTGAGCAGAGCGAGGCGGGGAGGGATCCTGGAGATCCGAGAAGAGGGAAACCCGAAGACCGAGGTGGGCGAGGACTCCCCAAGATCAAGAAGGACTCCTCATTCGTCAGATGAGCTGCTGAACCCGAGGGCCAACACAGTGAACGAGCTAACCTACCGGAATGAGTAGGTTCACGAACACCCACTCACCTGCTCACTCACCAGTCAGCGATTGGAGGAGTTCGCCAACAAGCCAATGGAGGTGCCGAAGTGGCTCAGCCACACCCATGGCATAGAGAGGATAATCATGATAGTGACGGAAGCGTCGCTCAAATACTTCACTCAAGGGAAGAGAGATGGCGCAATTGGCCTGCAGCAAACAAGCCGACGTGCCTATGGAGTAGAATCTAAGTAGGATCTGGCTAGCATGGAGAACTTCAAGTGCGTTGAGTAGTAAAGCTTCGCCAGGGGCGGCGGAAGAGGGGGCAGCTGCCCCCACTCAAGAAGTTGGGGATGGGGGCAAACACATAATTCCCCGCATACATTTTATTATGAATTACAAAACATATGTTTTTGCCCTCCAAGAAGTTAGTTCGACTTTGTATTTGTGACCGAAAAAATGACCCGAGGACTCCGAGGTGCCCCCAGTCAGCCTGAGGGACCCTCTAAGGCCGACAGAAGGGCCCTCAGTAGGCCTGAGGGGGCCCTCGGTAGGCCTGAGGGGGTCCTCGGGGCTAGGAAGGCCTGAGACGTCAAGATGGGCCTGTCCGATTTTTTTTTGCGACCATTTAGAGGGCCCTGCAAAATATAGTGGCTTAAATCCGAGGAAATGCCATTTAGCTCCTTCGGGGGGGGGGTGCTTTTTGGCTGAGTGGGCCCCTGGGTTTATTTGACCCCCATCCGGAAATACCTTCCGCCGCCACTGAGCGTCGCCTGGTCGGTATGGAACTCCAGTCCCTAGTCTGCCGACGCAGGGCAGAACACATAGCTAGTTTGGCCGGGACAGGGACAACGCCGCAGAATCAATAATAGGGAACCTATTAACGGTTAGGATGCCGAAGTATGTGAGCGGTCAGACGACCTCACCGTGCGGCGAGTTGGCGAGGGCTCGGTGGGGAGGGGTGGAAGTGGACAGCGCGATACAGCGCGGCGGGGCACGGGGAAGGGGTTACGACGGGACCGGGGGACGGTGGACAGAAGCGGTAAGGTGTTTGTCAGTCGACAGCGAGACCCGGCAGAGGGAGGAAGGGAGTGTCGGGAAGTGAGATTACCCGCCCACCATCCCCAACAACACCCCATCCTTTCCATGGTTGCCGTTACCCCTGTCGTTCACCATAGTGTGTGTTGTTCGGGGTGGCGGTATGCGAGAGCTATACGTAGATGAATCACCACAACACACGCTATGGTGCAGACGGCCGTTAACAGCCAAGCAACGACGGAATCACCGGAGAGAACGGTTCGAGGCAAGCCTAACTGCATGAGTGCCATTAGTGAACAATTTGTTGTGCAATGTGATACTATTATGCGATGTAGTTGTGATGTGATAGCAGTCTGTGACATTGTGACATAGTCTGATTTAATCAAACATGATGTGTTCGTTTCCATGCGCTTATTTGTATTCACTAAAACTTTGCCTTTTTAATGCTTTCACGCTATTGACCTGACCTGGCAGGTCATTTAATGACCCTTGAAGTTGAAATTCGACACGAATGGCTTCCTTGCATCACAAGCAACACACTGATGCTTATTTTACCCCTCTCGCTCTACTGTAAATGCAATTACGAGGGTTTTACTGTTGATCTTCTAGAAACTGCATAGGGCGTGTAATGACGGGATGGCCGAGGCAACTTCAAATCAAACCCCGCGAGCAAAACGTGCTCTGATGTCAAAATAAATGCCAGATTCGGATTCAGCATGGCAAATAACATATTTTCGCAATATGCTATTTTTGAATTTCGCGATTTTGCTTCATGGCACAGGAGTACGGCCTGACAGTCTTCAGTGACAGTGACAGTGACGGCCTGACAGTATTCTGACAGTCATTCCTCCGCATTCAGGATTCGGTGATGGAGAACTCCGAGATCGACCACATCAGCGCCGTCTGGGCGCTGGTGATGCCCGACAAGCTTCATCACGGCGTGGAGCTGTTTATCAGGTACGTATATACTTCATACGTCACACGGCCGGCGGATAGAGGAGTAATATTTACTAATATAATATAATATAATGATATCATAAAAACTTGCCTTATAATATTATACCTAATAATTTACGGCATAAAGGAATGGCTGCCTGGAATTGAACTGATTGTTACTTAACCCGCGATTTACTGGGGTATATTTCATAACGCGACTTACTGGGGGGGGGGGGGGGGGGCGGGGGGCTATTTTTTGCCCCCCCCCCCCCTCGGATCTCCGGAACTACTGGACCGAATGTAAAAATTAAAACGGCATTCGATAGCCCTGGGCAATTTATCGAGGGAAGCATTATATTGTTGACCTCAGGGTCACCGATGACGTCACAGGTCAGGTCAAGTACAAAATGTTTGACCGTGTCAAAAGGTCTCGATGGATGGAATTGTCGCGCAAAATTGCGATATTTAACGCATAAGCAGTCGATAAATCGGTATGATTCGTGTGTCTGACATTTCTAAGTACCTTTCTAAACTGTTTATGACCTTGGGTCAGGTCAAGGTCATCCGAGGTCACGAGGTCAAACTGCAGATTACGGTCATTAGGCGTTGTGACACATGTTTATGGGTTTGTTTTTCGTCTAGAACGCGGCAAATGACCTTAGAACATTGTTTCTTCCATACAAATAGAAGTAAAAAGCAAAAACGGAAATGCGTTTTTTTATGCATAGTAATGCTGTGAGAGGTTGCCGATTTTTGTCATTTAAATGTCATAAGTCTGTGTCATAATTTTTGAAGATATCGACTTCACATTTGGGACACATATTCACCGAACACGTCTCGATCACATATAATCCGTTTTTTATAATTCTTATTTTTGTGTCAAAATTTTGTTAAAAAAAAAAAAAAATTGGATTTCTAAAAAAAAAATTAATAAAAAAAACCTCAAAAATCTGAGATGGCAATTTGATAGCCCGGTCTATTGTGAGTAATTTGATATAAGATAATTGAGTTTATCGCAAACATCGTACCTTTGACAGCGTTTTCCGCAAACCATTATTTTGCAACAAAACCCGAAGAACATGACGTCACTCTGACGCCATTCCCGGTTGACCTATCATAACCTCATATTTTTCCTTTTGCCAACATGTGTAGAATTGATGCGAAAGAAGATACTGTAAGTTTGGTGACGATACTGGTGTTCGTTTAGGAGTTATTGCAAAATAACGAGAGGGGGCAAAAAATAGCCCCCCCGTAAGTCGCGGGTTAAACTGGGAATTTGTATTGAAATAGGTAAGTAAAACATGGGAGACATCTGAATTAGACTGCCAGTGACTTGCAAGTCTTCATGAAATAAAACGCCGTTGAAATGAGTGTCTCGCCTTAACAACAATGTTTCCCAATCGTTAGAAATCATACGAGACGGAATCTCCTCTTACTATATTTTTGTTGTTGTTGTGAATTATCAGTTGTAATTTTCAATCAAAATGCATGACCTTCAGAACACTACTTAGTATGCTTTTGGAAGAATGGGGATGTACTGAGGCACCCGTTAAATGGTCAAATCAACCTGACAATTGGAGCGGAATAATGACGAAATTTGACATTGGAAACCACACCAAGGGTGTATGTCTCCTTTTTAAACAACTTTATATTTTTTTGTAATGTCTTCGAAATATTTTGTTCTTACGAGCCAATGACCAATCTTCTAACGGGCAACATTGTGACAATTCATAGCTTGAAGCGCCGGTACTATCGCCTGCGAATAAATATTTATGAAGGCGGTCATTATTTATCATAAAGTGCACCCCTGAAACCGCTTCATCTCGACTACCAGCAGTGAAATATCCGTGCACTTCTCAGACACCTCCAGCTCACCAGCAGCTGTCCTCCCTGTCTCTGTACCCAGATCACCAGCAGCTGTCCTCCCTGTATCTGTACCCAGCTCACCAGCAGCTGTCCTCCCTGTACCCAGCTCACCAGCAGCTGTCCTCCCTGTCTCTGTATCCAGCTCACCAGCAGCTGTCCTCCCTGTATCTGTACCCAGCTCACCAGCAGCTGTCCTCCCTGTACCCACAGCTCACCAGCAGCTGCCCAACCTGTACCCACAGCTCACCAGCAGCTGTCCTCCCTGTACCCAGCTCACCAGCAGCTGTCCTCCCTGTACCCAGCTCACCAGCAGCTGTCCTCCCTGTCTCTGTACCCAGCTCACCAGCAGCTGTCCTCCCTGTACACACAGCTCACCAGCAGCTGTCCTCCCTGTCTCTGTATCCAGCTCACCAGCAACTGTCCTCCCTGTCTTTGTACCCAGCTCACCAGCAGCTGTCCTTCCTGTCTCTGTACCCAGCTCACCAGCAGCTGTCCTCCCTGTACACACAGCTCACCAGCAGCTGTCCTCCCTGTCTCTGTATCCAGCTCACCAGCAACTGTCCTTCCTGTCTCTGTACCCAGCTCACCAGCAGCTGTCCTCCCTGTACCCACAGCTCACCAGCAGCTGTCCTCCCTGTACCCACAGCTCACCAGCAGCTGTCCTCCCTGTCTCTGTACCCAGCTCACCAGCAGCTGTCCTCCCTGTACCCACAGCTCACCAGCAGCTGTCCTCCCTGCCCCTGTACCCAGCTCACCAGCAGCTGTCCTTCCTGTCTCTGTACCCAGCTCACCAGCAGCTGTCCTCCCTGTACACACAGCTCACCAGCAGCTGTCCTCCCTGTCTCTGTATCCAGCTCACCAGCAACTGTCCTTCCTGTCTCTGTACCCAGCTCACCAGCAGCTGTCCTCCCTGTACCCACAGCTCACCAGCAGCTGTCCTCCCTGCCCCTGTACCCAGCTCACCAGCAGCTGTCCTTCCTGTCTCTGTACCCAGCTCACCAGCAGCTGTCCTCCCTGTACCCACAGCTCACCAGCAGCTGTCCTCCCTGTCTCTGTATCCAGCTCACCAGCAACTGTCCTTCCTGTCTCTGTACCCAGCTCACCAGCAGCTGTCCTCCCTGTACCCACAGCTCACCAGCAGCTGTCCTCCCTGTCTCTGTACCCAGCTCACCAGCAGCTGTCCTCCCTGTACCCACAGCTCACCAGCAGCTGTCCTCCCTGTACCCACAGCTCACCAGCAGCTGTCCTCCCTGTACCCACAGCTCACCAGCAGCTGTCCTCCCTGTACCCACAGCTCACCAGCAGCTGCCCTCCCTGTACCCACAGCTCACCAGCAGCTGTCCTCCCTGCTCCTGTACCCAGCTCACCAGTAGCTGTCCTTCCTGGCTCTGTACCCAGCTCACCAGTAGCTGTCCTTCTTGTCTCTGTACTCAGCTCACTGGCTGCTGTCTGTCTCTGTACCCACAGCTCACCGACTGCTGCCTGTCTCTGTACCCACAGCTCACCGGCTGCTGCCTGTCTCTGTACCCACAGCTCACCGGCTGATGTCTGTCTCTGTACCCACAGCTCACCGGCTGCTGCCTGTCTCTGTACCCACAGCTCACCGGCTGCTGTCTGTCTCTGTACCCACAGCTCACCGGCTGCTGCCTGTCTCTGTACCCACAGCTCACCGGCTGCTGCCTGTCTCTGTACCCACAGCTCACCGGCTGCTGTCTGTCTCTGTACTCGGCTCACCGGCTGCTGTCTGTCTCTGTACTCACAGCTCATCGGCTGCTGTCTGTCTCTGTACCCAGCTCACCGGCTGCTGTCTGTCTCTGTACCCACAGCTCACCGGCTGCTGTCTGTCTCTGTACTCAGCTCACCGGCTGCTGCCTGTCTCTGTACTCAGCTCACCGGTTGGTGTCTGTCTCTGTACTCAGCTCACCGGCTGCTGTCTGTCTCTGTACCCACAGCTCACCGGCTGCTGCCTGTCTCTATACTCAGCTCACCGGCTGCTGCCTGTCTCTGTACTCACAGCTCACCGGCTGCTGCCTGTCTCTGTACCCACAGCTTACCGGCTGCTGCCTGTCTCTGTACTCACAGCTCACCGGCTGCTGTCTGTCTCTGTACCCACAGCTCACCGGCTGCTGCCTGTCTCTGTACTCACAGCTCACCGGCTGCTGTCTGTCTCTGTACCCACAGCTCACCGGCTGCTGCCTGTCTCTGTACTCAGCTCACCGGCTGTTGTCTGTCTCTGTACCCACAGCTCACCGGCTGCTGCCTGTCTCTATACTCAGCTCACCGGCTGCTGCCTGTCTCTGTACTCAGCTCACCGGCTGGTGTCTGTCTCTGTACTCAGCTCACCGGCTGCTGTCTGTCTCTGCACCCAGCTCACCGGCTGCTGTCTGTCTCTGTACTCACAGCTCACCGGCTGCTGTCTGTCTCTGTACTCAGCTCACCGGCTGGTGTCTGTCTCTGTACTCAGCTCACTGGCTGCTGTCAGTCTCTATACCCAGCTCACCGGCTGCTGTCTGTCTCTGTACCCACAGTTCACCGGCTGCTGCCTGTCTCTGTACTCATCTCACCGGCTGCCGTCTGTCTCTGTACTCAGCTCACCGGCTGCTGTCTGTCTCTGTACCCACAGCTCACCGGCTGCTGTCTGTCTCTGTACTCAGCTCACCGGCTGCTGCCTGTCTCTGTACTCACAGCTCACCGGCTGCTGTCTGTCTCTATACTCAGCTCACCGGCTGCTGCCTGTCTCTGTACCCACAGCTCATCGGCTGCTGTCTGTCTCTGTACCCACAGCTCACCGACTGCTGTCTGGCTCTGTACCCACAGCTCACCGGCTGCTGTCTGTCTCTGTACTCACAGCTCACCGGCTGCTGTCTGTCTCTGTACCCACAGCTCATTGGCTGCTGTCTGTCTCTGTACCCACAGCTCACCGGCTGCTGCCTGTCTCTGTACCCACAGCTCACCGGCTGCTGCCTGTCTCTGTACCCACAGCTCACCGGCTGCTGTCTGTCTCTGTAGACACAGCTCACCGGCTGCTGTCTGTCTCTGTACTCAGCTCACTTGCTGCTGCCTGTCTCTGTACTCAGCTCACTGGCTGCTGTCTGTATCTGTACTCAGCTCACCGGCTGCTGTCTGTCTCTGTACTCACAGCTCACCGGCTGCTGGATGTCTCTGTACTCAGCTCGCCGGCTGCTGTCTGTCTCTGTGCTCAGCTCACCGGCTGCTGCCTGTCTCTGTACTCAGCTCACCAGCTGCTGTCTGCCTCTGTACTCAGCTCACCGGCTGCTGTCTGTCTCTGTACTCAGCTCACCGGCTGCTGTCTGTCTCTGTACTCAGCTCATCGGCTGCTGCCTGTCTCTGTACTCACAGCTCACCGGCTGCTGTCTGTCT
Organism: Chirona hameri; assembly: GCA_036785665.1. Taxonomy (NCBI): domain Eukaryota; kingdom Metazoa; phylum Arthropoda; class Thecostraca; order Balanomorpha; family Balanidae; genus Chirona; species Chirona hameri. The sequence goes on along the minus strand of JAXIVJ010000928.1, from coordinate 138,651 downwards.
CTGTACCCACAGCTCACCGGCTGCTGTCTGTCTCTGTACCCACAGCTCACCGGCTGCTGTCTGTCTCTATACTCAGCTCACCGGCTGCTGCCTGTCTCTGTACCCACAGCTCACGGGCTGCTGTCTGTCTCTTTACTCACAGCTCACCGGCTGCTGCCTGTCTCTGTACTCAGCTCACCGGCTGTTGTCTGTCTCTGTACTCAGCTCACCGGCTGGTGTCTGTCTCTGTACCCACAGCTCACCGGCTGCTGTCTGTCTCTGTACCCACAGCTCACCGGCTGCTGCCTGTCTCTGTACCCACAGCTCACCGGCTGCTGCCTGTCTCTGTACCCACAGCTCACCGGCTGCTGGATGTCTCTGTACTCAGCTCACCGGCTGCTGTCCGTCTCTGTACTCAGCTCACCGGCTGCTGCCTGTCTCTGTACTCAGCTCACCGGCTGCTGTCTGCCTCTGTACTCAGCTCACCGGCTGCTGTCTGTCTCTGTACTCAGCTCACCGGCTGCTGCCTGTCTCTGTACCCACAGCTCACCGGCTGCTGCCTGTCTCTGTACTCAGCTCACCGACTGCTGTCTGTCTCTGTACCCCCAGCTCACCGGCTGCTGTCTGTCTCTATACTCACAGCTCACCGGCTGCTGCCTGTCTCTGTACTCAGCTCACCGGCTGCTGTCTGTCTCTATACTCACAGCTCACCGGCTGCTGCCTGTCTCTGTACCCACAGCTCACCGGCTGCTGTCTGTCTCTGTACCCACAGCTCACCGGCTGCTGTCTGTCTCTATACTCACAGCTCACCGGCTGCTGCCTGTCTCTGTACTCAGCTCACCGGCTGCTGTCTGTCTTGTACCCACAGCTCACCGGCTGCTGTCTGTCTCTGTACCCACAGCTCACCGGCTGCTGTCTGTCTCTATACTCACAGCTCACCGGCTGCTGCCTGTCTCTGTACTCACAGCTCACCGGCTGCTGCCTGTCTTTGTACTCACAGCTCACCGGCTGCTGCCTGTCTCTGTACTCACAGCTCACCGGATGCTGTCTGTCTCTGTACCCACAGCTCACCGGCTGCTGTCTGTCTCTGTACTCAGCTCACCGGCTGCTGCCTGTCTCTGTACTCACAGCTCACCGGCTGCTGCCTGTCTCTGTACCCACAGCTCACCGGCTGCTGTCTGTCTCTGTACCCACAGCTCACCGGCTGCTGTCTGTCTCTGTACCCACAGCTCACCGGCTGCTGCCTGTCTCTGTACCCACAGCTCACCGACTGCTGTCTGTCTCTGTACCCACAGCTCACCGGCTGCTGTCTGTCTCTGTACCCACAGCTCACCGGCTGCTGTCTGTCTCTGTACCCAGCTCACCGGCTGCTGCCTTGCCATGCTCGCAGGCTGTTTGACCGGTACCCGGAGACCAAAGCCAAGTTCCCTCGTCTTAGCAGCAGCTGCGGCAGCCCGGAGGCGATGCGCTGCTCAGCCCGGCTGCGAGCTCACGCCGGACGTGTCGTCAGTTCCCTCAACTCCATCATCGAGATCATCGACGACATAGAGATGGTGGACGAAAATGTCTTCCTGCTCGGAGAGAGTCACAATAAGAGGAAGGTCTGCAATGAGGACTTCCAGGTGAGATTGCCGAGGGAGGAGTAGCCGTGGTACCGTGGACACAGTTGCAGTGGTGTGCCGGTCAACGAAAACACTCTGAGGCAACTGCAAGGGAAGCTTCGATCAATCTCCATTCTTTATCTATCCTTCCTGAAATAATATCGTGCTCGACATCTGATATGCACGAGGTCGTTTCTTGACGAAAACTTCAATGTCGCAAAAGTATCGTGCTAAGGTTGTGTAATTATGCGTGGTCGGGCTTATTAGAAGCGCTCCCTTGAAGCCCACCGGCAAGCCCACCGGCAAAGCACTTCAGTTTTACTGCGTAACAAATAAATGGAATGATCGAGTGCGTGCCTTTCTTCAATTTACTTAACCCTCGCCCTACGTGAGCTTTTTTCACCTTCGCCCTACGGGGAGGGAGCCTGACAGCCTCCCTGACAGGCTCCCTGGAGGGAGCCTGACAGCCAAACCAAGCAACTTAGAGCAATGCGGTAAGAACCACCCACATGTTACCTGTCATGAGAGGAATCTAACAGTATGTGATTTTTAGGTTTCAGGTCAACGAGTGACCTTCCAGGTCAAGTGAATGACATCGGATTTACCACGTCCAGAACAGCGATTTTGCTCTTCCGAAAACCTCAAAATTCGAAATTGATAAATGTAAATAAAAAGGCATGTTCCAAGACCAGTTTTGGCTCAGAAATACAAAAAAGGTAATTATTTGTTCGTATCTTGTCAAAAAAGTCATTAAAAAAATGACGTCATCAGTTTCTTACACTTAGGGAGCCATCACTCAGTCAAAATTGAAGATATTGCTTTGAAATTTGTTAGTATGGGTATTGCCCATACCTAGTTCTCTCACATATATTCCGGTTTTTCTAACATCTTTGCAAATTGTTTATTTTTCGGGGATTTCCCCCCCCAAAAAAAAATATGTATTTATTTTAGGGGTCAAAAACCCAAAATTTTGCAAATTAGAGATTGCTATTTTAAAGAGAATGCCATTTTGTATCTTTGGTGAATTGCGTTTGCAATTTCCTTTAAAATTCTGTTTTCTACCATTTTTCAAATATTTATCTTTTTCCACCAAAATGACGTCATCAAAACATGATTATCTCCCAAACTACGTAACCAATTTCAAATAATTGTATACAGCAACCAAGAGGAAAAACGACAAATATTTAGGCTGCTAATATAATATTTAATAAAACGACCAAGAGGAGTGCATAGTAGAGACCAAAGCTATTGGAAATCGTGAGCAAACCAATTAGCTGTTCAGTATTTCGACTGGTACCCGGTACAGTGCTACACACCGCCGGACGGAATAGCAAAAAGAAAGGGATCAGGGAGGCCGCCCAGACAGTTAACATACCGTATGAAAGGGATGGATGATTGAGTGAGGGAATTTATGGGGGATTCGAATGAAATGATGCATAACTGGAATTAATACCGAGTGAGAGACAGCCGCAGCGTAGTATTGCAACGGGCAGGTAAAGGCCGGAGCTAAATTAATCATGGATATTGCAATGGGATCGATGGACAGCATGCAATGGTGAATCCTCCATACAAAAAGTTAAAAAGATGGCAACAGGTATCAGCTCACGGACCATGGATTCCGGCTCTCCGGCTCTCCGGCTCTCCGGCTCTCCGGCTCTCCGGCTCTCCGGCTCTCCGGCTCTCCGGCTCTCCGGCTCTCCGGCTCTCCGGCTCTCCGGCTCTCCGGCTCTCCGGCTCTCCGGCTCTCCGGCTCTCCGGCTCTCCGGCTCTCCGGCTCTCCGGCTCTCCGGCTCTCCGGCTCTCCGGCTCTCCGGCTCTCCGGCTCTCCGGCTCTCCGGCTCTCCGGCTCTCCGGCTCTCCGGCTCTCCGGCTCTCCGGCTCTCCGGCTCTCCGGCTCTCCGGCTCTCCGGCTCTCCGGCTCTCCGGCTCTCCGGCTCTCCGGCTCTCCGGCTCTCCGGCTCTCTGTCTCTCTGTCTCTCTGTTTCCGCTCTGTCTCTCTGTCTCTATGTTTCTCTGCCTCTCTGTCTCTCTATCTCTATTTATATATGTCTCTATGTCTCTATGTCTCTAT
>JAXIVJ010000928.1:0-130000 GCA_036785665.1 Chirona hameri | reverse complement strand
ATTTAGCACAGACCTGGCCACATACACTGGGAAATGTCATTTGTATCCGTTCTAGAGAAATGCCGCTGTAATTAGAACACTATCCACCATATACGTAGTTCCAGCGGGAATGTAAAGGAGTGGGTGGACTGTTACAAGTGTTCAGAATTTATCACCGCTATTCATCTTTATACCGCACCATCACCAACACTCTTCATTGATATTTGTGTAATGCAACGATGGTCGATGATACCTGAATACAGCTGAAATACAATAGAGGGTGTGTTATAATTTGTGTGTGCCGCTGCAATACGATTGCGTGGTGTTTGTCCTCTAAGAAGTGTGTCCTTTTCACTCTACAAACAATTTGACATTTTAATCGTCTCTCTAAGCTATAAACGTAGAGATGTAAGCATTTCTCCAAAAACAGGAACCGGCACCGCCACCGCCACCGCTCATAAATGAGTTGGCACCGGCATCAAGCCCGGCTACATGTGGCAGCACCCTCCAGGCCCGGCAGCCAGCAATCTGCATGTCTTCTTCATTATATAGTGTTGCTTGTGACGGTACGACCCCCCCCCCCCCCCCCTTAGCGTTTCGCACCTAATTGATCTAGAGCTTTGAGTCAAAGACGAGCGTGTTGCTTGTGACGAGAGGAAGCCGCTGATACCCGATGTCTTGTGTCATTAGGTGACCTCTGAGGTCATGTCAATGACCCAAAAGTCATACAAATTGTAAATGCGTATAAATTGAATTTTATCGAGCTAGAATCGTGAATTAGCATATCATAATGCTTAATGGGTGCCAAATTCGTAATCAGCGTCACAAAATGTCCTGAAACTGCCAAATTCCAAAAAGCTAATGTCAGGTCATCTGAGGTCAGTGACCTTGGTTGACCTGTGGAAGCGTATGACCCCAGTGGAACATATCATTATATAAAATGGATCCCAAATTTGAAATCAGCGTCACAAAATGTCCTAGAAACCGCCAGAAACTCAACAAGTCATCTGAGGTCATCGGAGGTGAATGACCTCAGTTGACCTTTAAAAAGGTCAATCGAGGTCACAATCTCAGTGGAAACCACAACTGTCACCTGGAAACACCTGTGCATATGCTCCTGAACAACATACACTCGGAAACTGCACAAGTTACAAGCATCGATACTGCGGGACGCCAGTTGCGCCTGACATGACCTTGGGAAACAGGTCAGAGGTCTCGGCTCATGTGGGGTAGAAAATCAAAATTTTCAGAGTATGTGAGACATTTTCTAGAAGTAGGGTACTGAAAGTTCCATCGAAATCGGTTGGAAACTACGCGAGTTATTCCAGAAAAACCGAGGGGGTGGCATCCACCCCCCGCTTACCCGGGCGAAGGTTAAGCAATATTTTAACCCCCCAACTGGTGCTGAGCCCGGCATGAGACCGGCAAGCATGAGTTCAGACATAGGTTCAGGCCCGCCGGGCCTGAATTTAGGCCCGGGGCCGGCTCCGTGGTCCTAAAATTTACATCCCTACTATACGTACAGTCCAATAGTTTATAATTTATTGGGTACCCAGAGGTTGACCTCTTTGACCTGTTACGACGTCCGCAGGCCAAACCATTTAACATATACATCTAAATAACTTGTTGAACAGCGTTCAGAGGCTATTCTTATCATCCTGTGTGATTTGAGGAGACGAGACCGTAGCTCTCTTGAATGCGTATTTGAATAAAGTTACGAATATGTTGCTATCTTCACGAACATCCCTAAGGTGATATAAATCGTGGCTAAGTATACGAATAATATGTATGTAAATTTACGGCATGCATTCCGGTTATCGCCAAAGCAGTGGATTTGCCGCGACTTCCGCTGTCCTTGTTATCACCGGTTCATTGCCACCACATACGTCTGTGACACGAAAACAAGAAATTTCCGCTCCTGAAACAAGGCTTTAGATTTTAGAATGTCCACTCACATTTTATTGTGACTTGTGTTATACTTGTTTTCGTTTCACTTGCGTGAACTAGTATATTGGTGTAGTCATTTAGAGTTAGGTTTGCCGAATCCCGAATCAGGACAGGCATATGGATGTGTAAAATAACACAGCATCCCTGTGTAAAATAACGCAGCGTTCCTGTGTAAAATAACGCAGCATCCCTGTTTAAATTAACGCAGCATTCCTGTGTAAAATAACGCAGTATCTGTGTAAAATAACGCAACATTCCTGTGTAAAATAACGCAGCATTCCTGTGTAAAATGCCGCAACATTCTTGTGTAAAATAACGCAACATTCCTGTGTAAAATAACGCAACATTCCTGTGTAAAATAACGCAACATTCCTGTGTAAAATAACGCAGCATTCCTGTGTAAAATAACGCAACATTCCTGTGTAAATTAACGCAGCATTCCTGTGTAAAATAACGCAGCATTCCTATATGTCTGTCCAACAGCGGTGTCGATTTTTCAAAACGATTGGGGGGGGGGGGAGCGAAGAGGGACGGATCCAAGAGGGCCTATATCAGCGCCATGGCGGCTTCACTAAAAAGACTGAAATAGGCCAAAAAACAACACATTTATAATTAAAATGATTGTAAAATAAAATATAAGGAACAGGTACAAAGCAGTTTGTTTTAAATCAGTTCTTAATGAAAAATAAACAGTCACATACGTTTTGGCATTGTGTGTGACGTCGCTTCAAACCAAAGTTTTGAGCCGATCCTATGACCGACCAATGGCTCCAAGAATGACCGAGAACCCTCTCAAACTGGCACAGTGCCCTCTCAGGCCTGCCAATAGCCATCTTGGGCAAACCTAGGGCATTCTCAGGTATTGCAAAGACCTCTGAGATTCCCTCTCTCAGGCCTCGTCAAGGACTGTAACCGTTCATCACTGTGACGTCATAACCGCCTAAAGTACTCTTGATTTATGAATGGTGTTTTGACTGGGCGTGTCCCCGAGCTCCGCTACTGCACTTGCTCCGCTACTTGGGGACCGACGCCAGAGGAGTGGTGGTGAGACAACCCGTCGTGTATCGGGGAGACGCAGTTTAGACTTAAAAAGGCGACAAAGCGACCAGCGCAGTCCCTTGCAGGTCATAAGGGTTCCTGGGAAGTTAAAAGGTCCTTGTGCAGTTCAGAAGGGCCCCTGACAAGACTGAAAGGGCCCCTAGGTGGGTCAGAAGGGCCCCTGAACATGCCTAATGGCCCCTAGTCAGCACGTTGTTTGATCCCGTTGTTTGTTTCTAACTACACTGCTATAAGACCCCGTTGTGTGTTTCTAACTACATACACTGCTATAAGACCCCGTTGTGTGTTTCCAACTACACTGCTATAAGACACCGTTGTGTGTTTCCAACTACACTGCTATAAGACACCGTTGTGTGTTTCCAACTACACTGCTATAAGACACCGTTGTGTGTTTCCAACTACACTGCTATAAGACACCGTTGTGTGTTTCCAACTACACTGCTATAAGACCCCGTTGTGTTTCCAACTACACTGCTATAAGACCCCGTTGTTTGTTTCTAACTACACTGCTATAAGACCCCGTTGTGTGTTTCCAACTACACTGCTATAAGACCCCGTTGTGTGTTTCCAACTACACTGCTATAAGACACCGTTGTGTGTTTCCAACTACACTGCTATAAGACACCGTTGTGTGTTTCCAACTACACTGCTATAAGACACCGTTGTGTGTTTCCAACTACACTGCTATAAGACACCGTTGTGTGTTTCCAACTACACTGCTATAAGACACCGTTGTGTGTTTCCAACTACACTGCTATAAGACACCGTTGTGTGTTTCCAACTACACTGCTATAAGACCCCGTTGTGTGTTTCCAACTACACTGCTATAAGACACCGTTGTGTTTCCAACTACACTGCTATAAGACCCCGTTGTGTGTTTCCAACTACACTGCTATAAGACCCCGTTGTGTGTTTCCAACTACACTGCTATAAGACACCGTTGTGTGTTTCCAACTACACTGCTATAAGACACCGTTGTGTGTTTCCAACTACACTGCTATAAGACACCGTTGTGTGTTTCCAACTACACTGCTATAAGACACCGTTGTGTGTTTCCAACTACACTGCTATAAGACACCGTTGTGTGTTTCCAACTACACTGCTATAAGACACCGTTGTGTGTTTCCAACTACACTGCTATAAGACACCGTTGTGTGTTTCCAACTACACTGCTATAAGACACCGTTGTGTGTTTCCAACTACACTGCTATAAGACACCGTTGTGTGTTTCCAACTACACTGCTATAAGACACCGTTGTGTGTTTCCAACTACACTGCTATAAGACCCCGTTGTGTGTTTCCAACTACACTGCTATAAGACCCCGTTGTGTGTTTCCAACTACACTGCTATAAGACACCGTTGTGTGTTTCCAACTACACTGCTATAAGACCCCGTTGTGTGTTTCCAACTACACTGCTATAAGACACCGTTGTGTGTTTCCAACTACACTGCTATAAGACACCGTTGTGTGTTTCCAACTACACTGCTATAAGACACCGTTGTGTGTTTCCAACTACACTGCTATAAGACCCCGTTGTGTGTTTCCAACTACACTGCTATGAGACACCGTTGTGTGTTTCCAACTACACTGCTATAAGACCCCGTTGTGTGTTTCCAACTACACTGCTATACGACACCGTTGTGTGTTTCCAACTACACTGCTATAAGACCCCGTTGTTTGTTTCTAACTACATACACTGCTATAAGACACCGTTGTGTGTTTCCAACTACATACACTGCTATAAGACACCGTTGTGTGTTTCCAACTACACTGCTATAAGACACCGTTGTGTGTTTCCAACTACACTGCTATAAGACACCGTTGTGTGTTTCCAACTACACTGATATAAGACCCCGTTGTTTGTTTCTAACTACATACACTGCTATAAGACACCGTTGTGTGTTTCCAACTACATACACTGCTATAAGACACCGTTGTGTGTTTCCAACTACACTGCTATAAGACACCGTTGTTTGTTTCCAACTACACTGCTATAAGACACCGTTGTGTGTTTCCAACTACACTGCTATAAGACACCGTTGTGTGTTTCCAACTACACTGCTATAAGACACCGTTGTGTGTTTCCAACTACACTGCTATAAGACACCGTTGTGTGTTTCCAACTACACTGCTATAAGACACCGTTGTTTGTTTCCAACTACACTGCTATAAGACACCGTTGTGTGTTTCCAACTACACTGCTATAAGACACCGTTGTGTGTTTCCAACTACACTGCTATAAGACACCGTTGTGTGTTTCCAACTACACTGCTATAAGACACCGTTGTGTGTTTCCAACTACACTGCTATAAGACACCGTTGTGTGTTTCCAACTACACTGCTATAAGACACCGTTGTGTGTTTCCAACTACACTGCTATAAGACACCGTTGTGTGTTTCCAACTACACTGCTATAAGACACCGTTGTGTGTTTCCAACTACACTGCTATAAGACACCGTTGTTTGTTTCCAACTACACTGCTATAAGACACCGTTGTGTGTTTCCAACTACACTGCTATAAGACACCGTTGTGTGTTTCCAACTACACTGCTATAAGACACCGTTGTGTGTTTCCAACTACACTGCTATAAGACACCGTTGTGTGTTTCCAACTACACTGCTATAAGACACCGTTGTGTTTCCAACTACACTGCTATAAGACACCGTTGTGTGTTTCCAACTACACTGCTATAAGACACCGTTGTGTGTTTCCAACTACACTGCTATAAGACACCGTTGTGTGTTTCCAACTACACTGCTATAAGACACCGTTGTGTGTTTCCAACTACACTGCTATAAGACACCGTTGTTTGTTTCCAACTACACTGTTATAAGACACCGTTGTGTGTTTCCAACTACACTGCTATAAGACACCGTTGTGTGTTTCCAACTACACTGCTATAAGACACCGTTGTGTGTTTCCAACTACACTGCTATAAGACACCGTTGTGTGTTTCCAACTACACTGCTATAAGACACCGTTGTGTTTCCAACTACACTGCTATAAGACACCGTTGTGTGTTTCCAACTACACTGCTATAAGACACCGTTGTGTGTTTCCAACTACACTGCTATAAGACACCGTTGTGTGTTTCCAACTACACTGCTATAAGACACCGTTGTGTGTTTCCAACTACACTGCTATAAGACACCGTTGTGTGTTTCCAACTACACTGCTATAAGACACCGTTGTGTGTTTCCAACTACACTGCTATAAGACACCGTTGTGTGTTTCCAACTACACTGCTATAAGACACCGTTGTGTGTTTCCAACTACACTGCTATAAGACACCGTTGTGTGTTTCCAACTACACTGCTATAAGACACCGTTGTGTGTTTCCAACTACACTGCTATAAGACCCCGTTGTGTGTTTCCAACTACACTGCTATAAGACACCGTTGTGTGTTTCCAACTACACTGCTATAAGACACCGTTGTGTGTTTCCAACTACACTGCTATAAGACACCGTTGTGTGTTTCCAACTACACTGCTATAAGACACCGTTGTGTGTTTCCAACTACACTGCTATAAGACACCGTTGTGTGTTTCCAACTACACTGCTATAAGACACCGTTGTGTGTTTCCAACTACACTGCTATAAGACACCGTTGTGTGTTTCCAACTACACTGCTATAAGACACCGTTGTGTGTTTCCAACTACACTGCTATAAGACACCGTTGTGTGTTTCCAACTACACTGCTATAAGACCCCGTTGTTTGTTTCCAACTACACTGCTATAAGACCCCGTTGTTTGTTTCCAACTACACTGATATAAGAAACAGCTCTCCTGTTCAGCCTGCGGGAAATACGAACAGCTCAGGCTTCTGGTCAATGATTCTCCGTCTGTCTCACATCTGTCCTCAATCACGGAAACTACGGTCGATCGTCGATGGTTTATTGTATGTACAACTCGTCACTTGCCAAGGCACCTGGCGCTGTCGAGTAGTTCAGTGTGTACAGTAGGACCGGCCGAGGTGGTCACCATTACAGAGTCCTGCTGCTCGGCTCACGGCTGGGTGTAAGACTTGGCGTCTCTGGCTCGGAAGGCACGCACATTACAGTCGGTGAACGCGATCGACACACGGACAGGCCGACCTCTATAAAACAAAACAGCACCAGAATCCAACACCAGAATCCAGCACCAGAATCCAGCACAAGAATCTCGGCAGTCACGGCAGTGACGAACAGTCCAAACTAACGCACACCATCACACGACTACAGTGGCAAGCGTCCTCCAAAGCATACAAAGTGTAAAAGGTGGTTGACACATCATTTAATCAGTAGCTTGGCACAGTTACGTCAACATGAACGTATCAAGGCACTAGTTGTGTGACCGACATCAGCAGTTCACTGTGGTTTGGTCAGGTGACCTCAGTAAAACTATTACCCTGGTCAGGTGACCTCAGTAAAACTAGTACCCTGGGCAGGTGACCTCAGTAAGACTAGTACCATGGTCAGGTGACCTCAGTAAAACTAGTACCCTGGTCAGGTGACCTCAGTAAAACTAGAACCCTGGTCAGGTGACCTCAGTAAGATACCACCGGCCGGCTCGCCGATCCGGGCCAGCGCCTTCTCCCAGTCGACAACAGCGCCGCGGAAAACAAGCGGGTAAAGAAGCATGTCACACGAACAACACCTCGGTTAGCACACTGGCAGTGGGACTGTGTTGGCCGCACGGCAGGCCCTGGGACGGCCCGGCACACTGGCCGCCTGTTTAGCGGCGCCTGACCAGCCTGCCGGTCTCGGGACGGCCGGCGACCGGCGACCGGCGCCCAGAGCGACCACGAGCTCTGCAGACGGCGGCTGGCGAACAGGGGTTTTTCTGCACCTTGAGTGGCCTGTACCGGCACCACGCCACGCCTGTATTGGCCGACACGGTGCGGAGACGCGCGGAAACACAGCCTCCGTGTTGGTCTACCCACCCGCCCTCAGCTCGGTGGTTAACTCTAGCGGCAGATATCTGAGTCTCTAGTTCGTCATTCGCTCAACAGGTGGCAGTCAGCGCCTCACGCGACCGTCGGCAGACGTGTAGTTGAGGTGGCGGCCGGTAGATGGCAGCTGGCCGGCCACCGTGCACGAGCGGCAGCAGAAGCGAGCGTAGTATTGGTTAGCGCAGTACCGCGCCGTCACGATCAGCTTACAGTTGGCGAAGAACGGATTGTCCGTGCAGTTCGGATGGATGTATACACCTGTAGGAGAGACGAGTAAACCACGTGACGTAACCATAGGGCAGGCACGCAAACCACGTGATGCAGCCACACAGCAGGTGTTTCGGAGACACCTGCTGGTGTGGCCGAGGTGTTTCCACACAGCACTCGTTCGGACTGATAGCCAGGGGCGGCACTTTATATCTCTTTGGGAGGGCTCGCCCCCCCCCCCCCCATGAAGGTGCTCCGCCCCCATGTTTTTCAAAATTTGTGCCCTTCCAAAATGTCAACTCGTACAAATTGTTCTGTTTTTAATTTTGCGTATTTCATTACATCAAGATGTGATTCCATCTTAGGAGTATTTAATCTTAGAAGTTCCAAGCATTGCGATTCCATCTGCGACTGCTTTTTCGATTATGATATAATGGATAAGTTGGTAGCAAGGATTGTCTTCTGCTAACAAGTCCGTAGATACAAGGTTCAAGCGTTCAGGTTAGCGAATAGCAGAGGGGGAGCATGCACAATTAGCCATCGAGGTGCTCTATTTAAATGGTGTTCAATGCAATTTGTTGTAAATTAATGTTTGCCTGGAATAGGGCCGACAGTTAATGTTAATGCAGCCTTTTTGGCTACCTGGTATCGCAATATCCTACATATCCAACATCCGTGCTAAAAGAATACGTTTGATACGGAGGAACATCGACGGGATCGAACCATCAAAGGGCATCGGGACATCGTGGCCAGGGGGTCTAGGGGCCTATGGCCACTCCAGGAGGTTAACCGAGGCCGGCCTGAGGGGTCCTTGGTTGACCTGAGGAGCCGCCTGAACGGACCTCGTTGGGCCTGGAGGGGAGCTCGGTCCGCCTGAGGGGGCACTCCGTCGACTTGAGGGAGTCCTTCGTCCGCCCGAGGGGGTCCCAATCAGCCTGAAGAGCCATTGTTCGACCTGAGGGTTCCCCTACCAGCCTGAGGGGGCCTCAGTCAGCCTGGCCGGCCTCAGGGATCCTTTGTCAGCCGGAGGGGGCCTCTGTCGGCTTGGAGGGCGCCTCAGTCGGCATGGATGGGAACTCAGTCGGCCTGAGGGGCCCCCGCCCCTCGGTCGACTTGAGTGAACCCCGGTCGGCTTCAGGGGCAAGGGCCCCTGAAGCCGACCGGCTTCAGGGGCCCTGTTTGGCCTCAGGGAGTCCCTCGGCATGAGGAGTCGGCATGAGGAGTCCTTGTTCGGCCTTAGGGCCAATCGGTCGGCTTGAAGGGGTCTTTGAACTGAGAGCCCGTCTGTCGGCCTGAGTGGCCCTCGGTATGCCTGAGTGAACCACGGTCGGCGTGAAGGGGCCCTGAGTGGGCCCGAGGGACCCTCGGTTGGCCTGAGTGGCTCTCGTTTGGCCTGAGAGGCCCTTGGCCAGCTTGAAGGGGCTTTTTTCGGTCTGATGGACCCTTGGTCGGCCTGAGGGGCTCTCGGGCGGCCTGAAGGGGCCCTCGGTTTGCCTCAGTGGGTCCCCGTACGGCATTATGGGCTCTCAGTCGGCATGAAGGGTCCTCGGTGGCTTGAGGAGCCCTTGGGAAACTTGAGGAGGTCCTTTTTCGGCCTGAGGGGACTTCGGTCAGCTTGAAGAGGCCATCGGTCGGCCTGAGGGGCCCTTAGTCGGCCTGAGTGGCCCTTGATTGGCCTGTAGGGGTCTCTAATGTGCCTGAGGGTCTCTTCTGTCGGTCTTAGGGGGGCTCTCGGTCGACTTGAGGGGGCGATGGGACGGCTCGGTGGCTCTTGTGTTTTAGGTTACGGGGAAGATGGATAAATCCAAGATAAATCGGTATGCCGATCGACCTAGCCTCATAGGCGTCGCCAGGATTTTTAGGCTGGGGTGGGCAAAATGCAAATGAAAACTAAAGCCGGACCACGCCGGATCGAATGGTGAAGACCCCGCCCAAATCGGTCCCATAGGTTCGGAGAATGGCCTCGTCGTCAACGATTTTTGGTGGTTTTGGTCCACTGTGGTCCACTTAAATTGGACCAAAATGGATAAAACTCAAAACGGCACCGTTTTGGACCACGCCGGATCGAATGGTGAAGACCCCGCCCAAATCGGTCCGGCCATAGGTTCGGAGCATGACGCCGTCGGCAAATTGGCACGGGGAAATTCGGGTCCAATTTGGTCCACTTAGACTGCACCAAAGTGGATACAACTCAAAACGGCACCCATTCCGACCAGTCGGAATCGATTGGTGAAGAAATCAAGTAGATCGGTCCCATAGTTGAGAAGCATGGTACATCGTCGACTAATCTGGTCGGTTTTTTGGACCCTCCAATTTCAATGGCGGCGGGACCCGTACTTGTCAGTTGTCACGACGCAATGACAGGTTGGTTAATAATATGATCTTGTTTAGCTGACGAGGTTAAATATACTAATTTCTGGTTTTATTTATACCTTCCCTACTAGATTTTGGTATTCGGTCAAAGTGATTTGGTGGTAAATTAGCCAATTAGGCTGTGAGTGTCCAACTTTGGCCATTTTGTTTTCCATCTGGATACTGAAGTGGACGTTTCGGCTGCATGATGTGCTATATTGGTGGTGGAAGTGTCCAATTTGGTGGTGGCATTGTCCAAATTGGTGGCATTAATCTATTTGGCTATGGAGTGTCCATTTTGGCGGCGTTTTGTCCATTTTGGTGGCGAGTGGTCTTTTTGTCGTTGTTTTGTCCGTTTTGGTGATCGATTAATAGGGAGACAAAAAATGTCATGACTTACTCATACTTTAAGAGTCATAGTCGTCAAAAATGGTGATATTGTTTTGAAATTTATTCTGAGAATGCCTATATGTGGTTCTCTAATATATATTCAGTGTTTTTAATATCTTTGAAATTTCGATTTGTGGACATGTTTCCAAAAATATAGTTTTGTTTAAACACTTTTTGGGGTCACAACTCACAAGTCACAACAAACTTGAAAAATCCGAGATAGACATTTTGTAGCCTTTGTCATTTGCTACCAGTTTACCTTTGTTGATTGTATTTGCTCAAACCAAGTTTAGCTACTTTGTTCGTCAAACTCGTGTGTAGTGACGTCACTAAAGTAGCTATGTCTCGACAATTTTCGACGCAAATGCTTCATTTTTGCACAGCAGACGTAAAATTGATATAGCTGCTAGCGCTATTGGTTTTAGAGTTATTGCGAAAGTTCGTCAGGGGGCGTTTTACGCCCCCAGTCAATGGCGGGTTAACTGTATATGGTTTTAGGAGCATCCACTGCGTTTCTGAATTCCCCGAAATGCAATCCCTCATCGCGAATCCTGCTCGGACGCGTCACAGACAAAGAACACGCGCTTCTCACACACTGCAAGCCAGCGATGCGGACCCGGCCGCGCCGCTCCCCGTCCCAACACGGCTCACCCTCGACGGTGATGGTGACGGTGCTCTCGGCGGTGCTGAACACGTTGTCGACCTCGCAGCGGTACGAGCCGGTGTCGGTGGGCTCCGAGCGCAGCACCAGCAGCGCGGCGCCTGCAACAGTGAGACGGGCACAGCCGTGTGAACAGGGCACGGACGGAGACAGGCTGCCATATGTCAGGGGACGGACAGAGACAGGCTGCCATATGTCAGGGGACGGACGGAGACAGAGACAGGCTGCCATATGTCAGGGGACGGACAGAGACAGAGACAGGCTGCCATATGTCAGGGGACGGACGGACACAGAGACAGGCTGCCATATGTCAGGGGACGGACGGAGACAGAGACAGGCTGCCATATGTCAGGGGACGGACAGAGACAGGCTGCCATATGTCAGGGGACGGACGGAGACAGAGACAGGCTGCCATATGTTAGGGGACGGACGGAGACAGAGACAGGCTGCCATATGTCAGGGGACGGACAGAGACAGGCTGCCATATGTCAGGGGACGGACAGAGACAGAGACAGGCTGCCATATGTCAGGGGACGGACGGAGACAGAGACAGGCTGCCATATGTCAGGGGACGGACAGAGACAAGCTGCCATATGTCAGGGGACGGACGGAGACAGAGACAGGCTGCCATATGTCAGGGGACGGACGGACACAGAGACAGGCTGCCATATGTCAGGGGACGGACAGAGACAGAGACAGGCTGCCATATGTCAGGGGACGGACGGAGACAGAGACAGGCTGCCATATGTCAGGGGACGGACGGAGACAGAGACAGGCTGCCATATGTCAGGGGACGGACGGAGACAGAGACAGGCTGCCATATGTCAGGGGACGGACGGAGACAGAGACAGGCTGCCATATGTCAGGGGACGGACGGACACAGACAGGCTGCCATATGTCAGGGCACGGACGGAGACAGAGACAGGCTGACATATGTCAGGGGACGGACTGACACAGAGACAGGCTGCCATATGTCAGGGGACGGACGGAGACAGAGACAGGCTGCCATATGTCAGGGGACGGACAGAGACAGGCTGCCATATGTCAGGGGACGGACGGAGACAGACAGGCTGCCATATGTCAGGGGACGGACGGAGACAGAGACAGGCTGCCATATGTCAGGGGACGGACGGAGACAGAGACAGGCTGCCATATGTCAGGGGACGGACAGAGACAGGCTGACATATGTCAGGGGACGGACGGAGACAGAGACAGGCTGCCATATGTCAGGGGACGGACTGACACAGAGACAGGCTGCCATATGTCAGGGGACGGACGGAGACAGAGACAGGCTGCCATATGTCAGGGGACGGACAGAGACAGGCTGCCATATGTCAGGGGACGGACGGAGACAGAGACAGGCTGCCATATGTCAGGGGACGGACACAGACAGGCTGACATATGTCAGGGGACGGACGGAGACAGAGACAGGCTGCCATATGTCAGGGGACGGACGGACACAGACAGGCTGACATATGTCAGGGCACGGACGGAGACAGAGACAGGCTGCCATATGTCAGGGGACGGACTGACACAGAGACAGGCTGCCATATGTCAGGGGACGGACGGAGACAGAGACAGGCTGCCATATGTCAGGGGACGGACAGAGACAGGCTGCCATATGTCAGGGGACGGACGGAGACAGAGACAGGCTGCCATATGTCAGGGGACGGACGGAGACAGAGACAGGCTGCCATATGTCAGGGGACGGACGGAGACAGAGACAGGCTGCCATATGTCAGGGGACGGACGGAGACAGAGACAGGCTGCCATATGTCAGGGGACGGACTGACACAGACAGGCTGCCATATGTCAGGGGACGGACTGAGACAGACTGCCATATGTCAGGGGACGGACGGAGACAGAGACAGGCTGCCATATGTCAGGGGACGGACGGAGACAGAGACAGGCTGACATATGTCAGGGGACGGACAGAGACAGGCTGCCATATGTCAGGGGACGGACGGAGACAGAGACACACTGCCATATGTCAGGGGACGGACGGAGACAGAGACAGGCTGCCATATGTCAGGGGACGGACGGAGACAGAGACAGGCTGCCATATGTCAGGGGACGGACGGAGAAAGAGACAGGCTGCCATATGCCAGGGGACGGACGGACACAGACAGGCTGACATATGTCAGGGGACGGACGGAGACAGAGACAGGCTGCCATATGTCAGGGGACGGACGGAGACAGAGACAGGCTGCCATATGTCAGGGGACGGACGGAGACAGAGACAGGCTGCCATATGTCAGGGGACGGACGGACACAGACAGGCTGACATATGTCAGGGGACGGACGGAGACAGAGACAGGCTGCCATATGTCAGGGGACGGACGGAGACAGAGACAGGCTGCCATATGTCAGGGGACGGACGGAGACAGAGACAGGCTGCCATATGTCAGGGGACGGACGGAGACAGAGACAGGCTGCCATATGTCAGGGGACGGACAGAGACAGGCTGCCATATGTCAGGGGACGGACGGAGACAGAGACAGGCTGCCATATGTCAGGGGACGGACAGAGACAGGCTGCCATATGTCAGGGGACGGACAGAGACAGACTGGCTGCCATATGTCAGGGGACGGACGGAGACAGAGACAGGCTGCCATATGTCAGGGGACGGACGGAGACAGACTGGCTGCCATATGTCAGGGGACGGACGGAGACAGAGACAGGCTGCCATATGTCAGGGGACGGACGGAGACAGAGACAGGCTGCCATATGTCAGGGGACGGACGGACAGAGACAGGCTGCCATATGTCAGGGGACGGACGGAGACAGAGACAGGCTGACATATGTCAGGGGACGGACGGAGACAGAGACAGGCTGCCATATGTCAGGGGACGGACTGAGACAGAGACAGGCTGCCATATGTCAGGGGACGGACGGAGACAGAGACAGGCTGCCATATGTAAGGGGACGGACTGACACAGACAGGCTGCCATATGTCAGGGGACGGACTGACACAGAGACAGGCTGCCATATGTCAGGGGACGGACGGAGACAGAGACAGGCTGCCATATGTCAGGGGACGGACGGAGACAGAGACAGGCTGCCATATGTCAGGGGACGGACGGAGACAGAGACAGGCTGACATATGTCAGGGGACGGACAGAGACAGACTGCCATATGTCAGGGGACGGACGGAGACAGAGACAGGCTGCCATATGTCAGGGGACGGACGGAGACAGAGACAGGCTGCCATATGTCAGGGGACGGACGGACACAGACAGGCTGCCATATGTCAGGGGACGGACGGAGACAGAGACAGGCTGCCATATGTCAGGGGACGGACTGACACAGACAGGCTGCCATATGTCAGGGGACGGACTGAGACAGACTGCCATATGTCAGGGGACGGACGGAGACAGAGACAGGCTGCCATATGTCAGGGGACGGACGGAGACAGAGACAGGCTGACATATGTCAGGGGACGGACAGAGACAGGCTGCCATATGTCAGGGGACGGACGGAGACAGAGACACACTGCCATATGTCAGGGGACGGACGGAGACAGAGACAGGCTGCCATATGTCAGGGGACGGACGGAGACAGAGACAGGCTGCCATATGTCAGGGGACGGACGGAGACAGAGACAGGCTGCCATATGTCAGGGGACGGACGGAGACAGAGACAGGCTGCCATATGTCAGGGGACGGACGGAGACAGAGACAGGCTGACATATGTCAGGGGACGGACAGAGACAGACTGCCATATGTCAGGGGACGGACGGAGACAGAGACAGGCTGCCATATGTCAGGGGACGGACGGAGACAGAGACAGGCTGCCATATGTCAGGGGACGGACGGACACAGACAGGCTGCCATATGTCAGGGGACGGACGGAGACAGAGACAGGCTGACATATGTCAGGGGACGGACAGAGACAGACTGGCTGACATATGTCAGGGGACGGACGGAGACAGAGACAGGCTGACATATGTCAGGGGACGGACAGAGACAGACTGGCTGACATATGTCAGGGGACGGACGGGGACAGAGACAGGCTGACATATGTCAGGGGACGGACAGAGACAGACTGGCTGACATATGTCAGGGGACGGACGGAGGCAGAGACTGGCTGCCATATGTCAGGGGACGGACGGAGACAGAGACAGGCTGCCATATGTCAGGGGACGGACGGAGACAGAGACAGGCTGACATATGTCAGGGGACGGACGGAGACAGAGACAGGCTGCCATATGTCAGGGGACGGACGGAGACAGAGACAGGCTGCCATATGTCAGGGGACGGACAGAGACAGGCTGCCATATGTCAGGGGACGGACTGAGACAGACTGGCTGCCATATGTCAGGGGACGGACAGAGACAGGCTGCCATATGTCAGGGGACGGACGGAGACAGAGACAGGCTGCCATATGTCAGGGGACGGACAGAGACAGGCTGCCATATGTCAGGGGACGGACGGAGACAGAGACAGGCTGCCATATGTCAGGGGACGGACAGAGACAGGCTGCCATATGTCAGGGGACGGACGGAGACAGAGACAGGCTGCCATATGTCAGGGGACGGACAGAGACAGGCTGACATATGTCAGGGGACGGACGGAGACAGAGACAGGCTGCCATATGTCAGGGGACGGACGGAGACAGAGACAGGCTGCCATATGTCAGGGGACGGACAGAGACAGGCTGACATATGTCAGGGGACGGACGGAGACAGAGACAGGCTGCCATATGTCAGGGGACGGACGGAGACAGAGACAGGCTGCCATATGTCAGGGGACGGACAGAGACAGGCTGCCATATGTCAGGGGACGGACGGAGACAGAGACAGGCTGCCATATGTCAGGGGACGGACGGAGACAGAGACAGGCTGCCATATGTCAGGGGACGGACGGAGACAGAGACAGGCTGCCATATGTCAGGGGACGGACAGAGACAGGCTGCCATATGTCAGGGGACGGACTGAGACAGAGACAGGCTGCCATATGTCAGGGGACGGACGGAGACAGAGACAGGCTGCCATATGTCAGGGGACGGACGGAGACAGAGACAGGCTGCCATATGTCAGGGGACGGACAGAGACAGGCTGCCATATGTCAGGGGACGGACGGAGACAGAGACAGGCTGCCATATGTCAGGGGACGGACAGAGACAGGCTGCCATATGTCAGGGGACGGACGGAGACAGAGACAGGCTGCCATATGTCAGGGGACGGACGGAGACAGACTGGCTGCCATATGTCAGGGGACGGACAGAGACAGGCTGCCATATGTCAGGGGACGGACTGAGACAGAGACAGGCTGCCATATGTCAGGGGACGGACGGAGACAGAGACAGGCTGCCATATGTCAGGGGACGGACGGAGACAGAGACAGGCTGCCATATGTCAGGGGACGGACAGAGACAGGCTGCCATATGTCAGGGGACGGACGGAGACAGAGACAGGCTGCCATATGTCAGGGGACGGACGGAGACAGAGACAGGCTGCCATATGTCAGGGGAGACAGAGACAGGCTGCCATATGTCAGGGGACGGACAGAGACAGGCTGCCATATGTCAGGGGACGGACGGAGACAGACAGGCTGCCATATGTCAGGGGACGGACTGACAGAGACAGGCTGCCATATGTCAGGGGACGGACGGAGACAGAGACAGGCTGCCATATGTCAGGGGACGGACGGACACAGACAGGCTGACATATGTCAGGGGACGGACGGAGACAGAGACAGGCTGCCATATGTCAGGGGACGGACGGAGACAGGCTGCCATATGTCAGGGGACGGACGGAGACAGAGACAGGCTGCCATATGTCAGGGGACGGACGGAGACAGAGACAGGCTGACATATGTCAGGGGACGGACGGAGACAGCGACAGGCTGCCATATGTCAGGGGACGGACGGAGACAGAGACAGGCTGCCATATGTCAGGGGACGGACGGAGACAGAGACAGGCTGCCATATGTCAGGGGACGGACGGAGACAGAGACAGGCTGCCATATGTCAGGGGACGGACAGAGACAGGCTGCCATATGTCAGGGGACGGACGGAGACAGAGACAGGCTGCCATATGTCAGGGGACGGACAGAGACAGGCTGCCATATGTCAGGGGACGGACGGAGACAGAGACAGGCTGCCATATGTCAGGGGACGGACGGAGACAGAGACAGGCTGCCATATGTCAGGGGACGGACAGAGACAGGCTGCCATATGTCAGGGGACGGACGGAGACAGAGACAGGCTGCCATATGTCAGGGGACGGACGGAGACAGAGACTGGCTGCCATATGTCAGGGGACGGACAGAGACAGGCTGCCATATGTCAGGGGACGGACGGAGACAGAGACTGGCTGCCATATGTCAGGGGACGGACAGAGACAGGCTGCCATATGTCAGGGGACGGACGGAGACAGACTGGCTGCCATATGTCAGGGGACGGACAGAGACAGGCTGCCATATGTCAGGGGACGGACTGAGACAGAGACAGGCTGCCATATGTCAGGGGACGGACGGAGACAGAGACAGGCTGCCATATGTCAGGGGACGGACGGAGACAGAGACAGGCTGCCATATGTCAGGGGACGGACGGATACAGATACAGGCTGCCATATGTCAGGGGACGGACGGAGACAGAGACAGGCTGCCATATGTCAGGGGACGGACGGAGACAGAGACAGGCTGCCATATGTCAGGGGACGGACAGAGACGGGCTGCCATATGTCAGGGGACGGACGGAGACAGAGACAGGCTGCCATATGTCAGGGGACGGACGGAGACAGAGACAGGCTGCCATATGTCAGGGGACGGACGGAGACAGAGACTGGCTGCCATATGTCAGGGGACGGACAAAGACAGGCTGCCATATGTCAGGGGACGGACGGAGACAGAGACTGGCTGCCATATGTCAGGGGACGGACAGAGACAGGCTGCCATATGTCAGGGGACGGACGGAGACAGACTGGCTGCCATATGTCAGGGGACGGACAGAGACAGGCTGCCATATGTCAGGGGACGGACTGAGACAGAGACAGGCTGCCATATGTCAGGGGACGGACGGAGACAGAGACAGGCTGCCATATGTCAGGGGACGGACGGAGACAGAGACAGGCTGCCATATGTCAGGGGACGGACAGAGACAGGCTGCCATATGTCAGGGGACGGACGGAGACAGAGACAGGCTGCCATATGTCAGGGGACGGACGGAGACAGAGACAGGCTGCCATATGTCAGGGGAGACAGAGACAGGCTGCCATATGTCAGGGGACGGACAGAGACAGGCTGCCATATGTCAGGGGACGGACGGAGACAGAGACAGGCTGCCATATGTCAGGGGACGGACTGACAGAGACAGGCTGCCATATGTCAGGGGACGGACGGAGACAGAGACAGGCTGCCATATGTCAGGGGACGGACGGACACAGACAGGCTGACATATGTCAGGGGACGGACGGAGACAGAGACAGGCTGCCATATGTCAGGGGACGGACGGAGACAGGCTGCCATATGTCAGGGGACGGACGGAGACAGAGACAGGCTGCCATATGTCAGGGGACGGACGGAGACAGAGACAGGCTGACATATGT
This sequence comes from Chirona hameri, assembly GCA_036785665.1. Classification (NCBI taxonomy): domain Eukaryota; kingdom Metazoa; phylum Arthropoda; class Thecostraca; order Balanomorpha; family Balanidae; genus Chirona; species Chirona hameri. The sequence continues at coordinate 110,920 of JAXIVJ010000928.1, read as the reverse complement.
CAGGGGACGGACGGAGACAGAGACAGGCTGCCATATGTCAGGGGACGGACGGAGACAGAGACAGGCTGCCATATGTCAGGGGACGGACGGACACAGACAGGCTGCCATATGTCAGGGGACGGACGGAGACAGAGACAGGCTGCCATATGTCAGGGGACGGACGGAGACAGACTGGCTGACATATGTCAGGGGACGGACGGAGACAGACTGGCTGACATATGTCAGGGGACGGACAGAGACAGGCTGCCATATGTCAGGGGACGGACGGAGACAGAGACAGGCTGCCATATGTCAGGGGACGGACGGAGACAGAGACAGGCTGCCATATGTCAGGGGACGGACAGAGACAGGCTGCCATATGTCAGGGGACGGACGGAGACAGAGACAGGCTGCCATATGTCAGGGGACGGACTGACACAGACAGGCTGCCATATGTCAGGGCACGGACGGAGACAGAGACAGGCTGCCATATGTCAGGGGACGGACGGAGACAGAGACAGGCTGCCATATGTCAGGGGACGGACGGAGACAGAGACAGGCTGCCATATGTCAGGGGACGGACGGAGACAGACAGGCTGCCATATGTCAGGGGACGGACGGAGACAGAGACAGGCTGCCATATGTCAGGGGACGGACGGACACAGACAGGCTGACATATGTCAGGGGACGGACGGAGACAGAGACAGGCTGCCATATGTCAGGGGACGGACAGAGACAGGCTGCCATATGTCAGGGGACGGACGGAGACAGAGACAGGCTGCCATATGTCAGGGGACGGACTGACACAGAGACAGGCTGCCATATGTCAGGGGACGGACGGAGACAGAGACAGGCTGCCATATGTCAGGGGACGGACGGAGACAGAGACAGGCTGCCATATGTCAGGGGACGGACGGAGACAGAGACAGGCTGCCATATGTCAGGGGACGGACTGACAGAGACAGGCTGCCATATGTCAGGGGACGGACGGAGACAGAGACAGGCTGACATATGTCAGGGGACGGACGGAGACAGAGACAGGCTGCCATATGTCAGGGGACGGACGGAGACAGAGACAGGCTGCCATATGTCAGGGGACGGACGGAGACAGAGACAGGCTGTCATATGTCAGGGGACGGACACAGACAGGCTGCCATATGTCAGGGGACGGACGGAGACAGAGACAGGCTGCCATATGTCAGGGGACGGACGGACACAGACAGGCTGCCATATGTCAGGGGACGGACGGAGACAGAGACAGGCTGCCATATGTCAGGGGACGGACGGACACAGACAGGCTGACATATGTCAGGGGACGGACGGAGACAGAGACAGGCTGCCATATGTCAGGGGACGGACGGACACAGACAGGCTGACATATGTCAGGGGACGGACGGAGACAGAGACAGGCTGCCATATGTCAGGGGACGGACTGACACAGACAGGCTGCCATATGTCAGGGGACGGACGGAGACAGAGACAGGCTGCCATATGTCAGGGGACGGACGGAGACAGAGACAGGCTGCCATATGTCAGGGGACGGACTGACACAGACAGGCTGCCATATGTCAGGGGACGGACGGAGACAGAGACAGGCTGCCATATGTCAGGGGACGGACGGAGACAGAGACAGGCTGCCACATGTCAGGGGACGGACAGAGACAGGCTGCCATATGTCAGGGGACGGACGGAGACAGAGACAGGCTGCCATATGTCAGGGGACGGAGACAGAGACAGGCTGCCATATGTCAGGGGACGGACGGAGACAGAGACAGGCTGCCATATGTCAGGGGACGGACGGAGACAGAGACAGGCTGCCATATGTCAGGGGACGGACGGACACAGACAGGCTGCCATATGTCAGGGGACGGACGGAGACAGAGACAGGCTGCCATATGTCAGGGGACGGACGGAGACAGAGACAGGCTGCCATATGTCAGGGGACGGACTGACAGAGACAGGCTGCCATATGTCAGGGGACGGACTGAGCCAGAGACAGGCTGCCATATGTCAGGGGACGGACGGACAGAGACAGGCTGCCATATGTCAGGGGACGGACTGAGACAGAGACAGGCTGCCATATGTCAGGGGACGGACGGAGACAGAGACAGGATGCCATATGTCAGGGGACGGACGGAGACAGAGACATGCTGCCATATGTCAGGGGACGGACGGACAGAGACAGGCTGCCATATGTCAGGGGACGGACTGAGACAGAGACAGGCTGCCATATGTCAGGGGACGGACGGAGACAGAGACAGGCTGCCATATGTCAGGGGACGGACGGACAGAGACAGGCTGCCATATGTCAGGGGACGGACTGAGACAGAGACAGGCTGCCATATGTCAGGGGACGGACGGAGACAGAGACAGGATGCCATATGTCAGGGGACGGACGGAGACAGAGACAGGCTGCCATATGTCAGGGGACGGACGGACAGAGACAGGCTGCCATATGTCAGGGGACGGACTGAGACAGAGACAGGCTGACATATGTCAGGGGACGGACGGAGACAGAGACAGGCTGCCATATGTCAGGGGACGGACGGACAGAGACAGGCTGCCATATGTCAGGGGACGGACTGAGACAGAGACAGGCTGCCATATGTCAGGGGACGGACGGAGACAGAGACAAGCTGCCATATGTCAGGGGACGGACGGACAGAGACAGGCTGCCATATGTCAGGGGACGGACTGAGACAGAGACAGGCTGCCATATGTCAGGGGACGGACGGAGACAGAGACAGGATGCCATATGTCAGGGGACGGACGGAGACAGAGACAGGCTGCCATATGTCAGGGGACGGACGGAGACAGAGACAGGCTGCCATATGTCAGGGGACGGACGGAGACAGAGACAGGCTGCCATATGTCAGGGGACGGACGGAGACAGAGACAGGCTGCCATATGTCAGGGGACGGACGGAGACAGAGACAGGCTGCCATATGTCAGGGGACGGACGGAGACAGAGACAGGCTGCCATATGTCAGGGGACGGACGGAGACACACTGCCATATGTCAGGGGACGGACTGAGACAGAGACAGGCTGCCATATGTCAGGGGACGGACGGAGACAGAGACAGGCTGACATATGTCAGGGGACGGACGGAGACAGAGACAGGCTGACATATGTCAGGGGACGGACGGAGACAGAGACAGGCTGCCATATGTCAGGGGACGGACGGAGACAGAGACAGGCTGCCATATGTCAGGGGACGGACTGACACAGACAGGCTGCCATATGTCAGGGGACGGACGGAGACAGAGACAGGCTGCCATATGTCAGGGGACGGACGGAGACAGAGACAGGCTGACATATGTCAGGGGACGGACGGAGACAGAGACAGGCTGCCATATGTCAGGGGACTGACGGAGACAGAGACAGGCTGCCATATGTCAGGGGACGGACGGAGACAGACTGGCTGCCATATGTCAGGGGACGGACGGACACAGACAGGCTGACATATGTCAGGGGACGGACGGAGACAGAGACAGGCTGCCATATGTCAGGGGACGGACGGACACAGACAGGCTGACATATGTCAGGGGACGGACGGAGACAGAGACAGGCTGTCATATGTCAGGGGACGGACTGACACAGACAGGCTGCCATATGTCAGGGGACGGACGGAGACAGAGACAGGCTGCCATATGTCAGGGGACGGACTGACAGAGACAGGCTGCCATATGTCAGGGGACGGACTGACACAGACAGGCTGCCATATGTCAGGGGACGGACGGAGACAGAGACAGGCTGCCATATGTCAGGGGACGGACGGAGACAGAGACAGGCTGACATATGTCAGGGGACGGACGGAGACAGAGACAGGCTGCCATATGTCAGGGGACGGACGGAGACAGAGACAGGCTGCCATATGTCAGGGGACGGACGGAGACAGACTGGCTGCCATATGTCAGGGGACGGACGGACACAGACAGGCTGACATATGTCAGGGGACGGACGGAGACAGAGACAGGCTGCCATATGTCAGGGGACGGACGGACACAGACAGGCTGCCATATGTCAGGGGACGGACTGAGACAGAGACAGGCTGCCATATGTCAGGGGACGGACGGAGACAGAGACAGGATGCCATATGTCAGGGGACGGACGGAGACAGAGACAGGCTGCCATATGTCAGGGGACGGACGGACAGAGACAGGCTGCCATATGTCAGGGGACGGACTGAGACAGAGACAGGCTGCCATATGTCAGGGGACGGACGGAGACAGAGACAGGCTGCCATATGTCAGGGGACGGACGGACAGAGACAGGCTGCCATATGTCAGGGGACGGACTGAGACAGAGACAGGCTGCCATATGTCAGGGGACGGACGGAGACAGAGACAGGCTGCCATATGTCAGGGGACGGACGGACAGAGACAGGCTGCCATATGTCAGGGGACGGACTGAGACAGAGACAGGCTGCCATATGTCAGGGGACGGACGGTGACAGAGACAGGATGCCATATGTCAGGGGACGGACGGAGACAGACTGGCTGCCATATGTCAGGGGACGGACAGAGACAGGCTGCCATATGTCAGGGGACGGACTGAGACAGAGACAGGCTGCCATATGTCAGGGGACGGACGGAGACAGAGACAGGCTGCCATATGTCAGGGGACGGACGGAGACAGAGACAGGCTGCCATATGTCAGGGGACGGACGGATACAGATACAGGCTGCCATATGTCAGGGGACGGACGGAGACAGAGACAGGCTGCCATATGTCAGGGGACGGACGGAGACAGAGACAGGCTGCCATATGTCAGGGGACGGACAGAGACGGGCTGCCATATGTCAGGGGACGGACGGAGACAGAGACAGGCTGCCATATGTCAGGGGACGGACGGAGACAGAGACAGGCTGCCATATGTCAGGGGACGGACGGAGACAGAGACTGGCTGCCATATGTCAGGGGACGGACAAAGACAGGCTGCCATATGTCAGGGGACGGACGGAGACAGAGACCGGCTGCCATATGTCAGGGGACGGACAGAGACAGGCTGCCATATGTCAGGGGACGGACGGAGACAGACTGGCTGCCATATGTCAGGGGACGGACAGAGACAGGCTGCCATATGTCAGGGGACGGACTGAGACAGAGACAGGCTGCCATATGTCAGGGGACGGACGGAGACAGAGACAGGCTGCCATATGTCAGGGGACGGACGGAGACAGAGACAGGCTGCCATATGTCAGGGGACGGACAGAGACAGGCTGCCATATGTCAGGGGACGGACGGAGACAGAGACAGGCTGCCATATGTCAGGGGACGGACGGAGACAGAGACAGGCTGCCATATGTCAGGGGAGACAGAGACAGGCTGCCATATGTCAGGGGACGGACAGAGACAGGCTGCCATATGTCAGGGGACGGACGGAGACAGAGACAGGCTGCCATATGTCAGGGGACGGACTGACAGAGACAGGCTGCCATATGTCAGGGGACGGACGGAGACAGAGACAGGCTGCCATATGTCAGGGGACGGACGGACACAGACAGGCTGACATATGTCAGGGGACGGACGGAGACAGAGACAGGCTGCCATATGTCAGGGGACGGACGGAGACAGGCTGCCATATGTCAGGGGACGGACGGAGACAGAGACAGGCTGCCATATGTCAGGGGACGGACGGAGACAGAGACAGGCTGACATATGTCAGGGGACGGACGGAGACAGAGACAGGCTGCCATATGTCAGGGGACGGACGGAGACAGAGACAGGCTGCCATATGTCAGGGGACGGACGGACACAGACAGGCTGCCATATGTCAGGGGACGGACGGAGACAGAGACAGGCTGCCATATGTCAGGGGACGGACGGAGACAGACTGGCTGACATATGTCAGGGGACGGACGGAGACAGACTGGCTGACATATGTCAGGGGACGGACAGAGACAGGCTGCCATATGTCAGGGGACGGACGGAGACAGAGACAGGCTGCCATATGTCAGGGGACGGACGGAGACAGAGACAGGCTGCCATATGTCAGGGGACGGACAGAGACAGGCTGCCATATGTCAGGGGACGGACGGAGACAGAGACAGGCTGCCATATGTCAGGGGACGGACTGACACAGACAGGCTGCCATATGTCAGGGCACGGACGGAGACAGAGACAGGCTGCCATATGTCAGGGGACGGACGGAGACAGAGACAGGCTGCCATATGTCAGGGGACGGACGGAGACAGAGACAGGCTGCCATATGTCAGGGGACGGACGGAGACAGACAGGCTGCCATATGTCAGGGGACGGACGGAGACAGAGACAGGCTGCCATATGTCAGGGGACGGACGGACACAGACAGGCTGACATATGTCAGGGGACGGACGGAGACAGAGACAGGCTGCCATATGTCAGGGGACGGACAGAGACAGGCTGCCATATGTCAGGGGACGGACGGAGACAGAGACAGGCTGCCATATGTCAGGGGACGGACTGACACAGAGACAGGCTGCCATATGTCAGGGGACGGACGGAGACAGAGACAGGCTGCCATATGTCAGGGGACGGACGGAGACAGAGACAGGCTGCCATATGTCAGGGGACGGACGGAGACAGAGACAGGCTGCCATATGTCAGGGGACGGACTGACAGAGACAGGCTGCCATATGTCAGGGGACGGACGGAGACAGAGACAGGCTGACATATGTCAGGGGACGGACGGAGACAGAGACAGGCTGCCATATGTCAGGGGACGGACGGAGACAGAGACAGGCTGCCATATGTCAGGGGACGGACGGAGACAGAGACAGGCTGTCATATGTCAGGGGACGGACACAGACAGGCTGCCATATGTCAGGGGACGGACGGAGACAGAGACAGGCTGCCATATGTCAGGGGACGGACGGACACAGACAGGCTGCCATATGTCAGGGGACGGACGGAGACAGAGACAGGCTGCCATATGTCAGGGGACGGACGGACACAGACAGGCTGACATATGTCAGGGGACGGACGGAGACAGAGACAGGCTGCCATATGTCAGGGGACGGACGGACACAGACAGGCTGACATATGTCAGGGGACGGACGGAGACAGAGACAGGCTGCCATATGTCAGGGGACGGACTGACACAGACAGGCTGCCATATGTCAGGGGACGGACGGAGACAGAGACAGGCTGCCATATGTCAGGGGACGGACGGAGACAGAGACAGGCTGCCATATGTCAGGGGACGGACTGACACAGACAGGCTGCCATATGTCAGGGGACGGACGGATACAGAGACAGGCTGCCATATGTCAGGGGACGGACGGAGACAGAGACAGGCTGCCACATGTCAGGGGACGGACAGAGACAGGCTGCCATATGTCAGAGGACGGACGGAGACAGAGACAGGCTGCCATATGTCAGGGGACGGAGACAGAGACAGGCTGCCATATGTCAGGGGACGGACGGAGACAGAGACAGGCTGCCATATGTCAGGGGACGGACGGAGACAGAGACAGGCTGCCATATGTCAGGGGACGGACGGACACAGACAGGCTGCCATATGTCAGGGGACGGACGGAGACAGAGACAGGCTGCCATATGTCAGGGGACGGACGGAGACAGAGACAGGCTGCCATATGTCAGGGGACGGACTGACAGAGACAGGCTGCCATATGTCAGGGGACGGACTGAGCCAGAGACAGGCTGCCATATGTCAGGGGACGGACGGACAGAGACAGGCTGCCATATGTCAGGGGACGGACTGAGACAGAGACAGGCTGCCATATGTCAGGGGACGGACGGAGACAGAGACAGGATGCCATATGTCAGGGGACGGACGGAGACAGAGACAGGCTGCCATATGTCAGGGGACGGACGGACAGAGACAGGCTGCCATATGTCAGGGGACGGACTGAGACAGAGACAGGCTGCCATATGTCAGGGGACGGACGGAGACAGAGACAGGCTGCCATATGTCAGGGGACGGACGGACAGAGACAGGCTGCCATATGTCAGGGGACGGACTGAGACAGAGACAGGCTGCCATATGTCAGGGGACGGACGGAGACAGAGACAGGCTGCCATATGTCAGGGGACGGACGGACAGAGACAGGCTGCCATATGTCAGGGGACGGACTGAGACAGAGACAGGCTGCCATATGTCAGGGGACGGACGGAGACAGAGACAGGCTGCCATATGTCAGGGGACGGACGGACAGAGACAGGCTGCCATATGTCAGGGGACGGACTGAGACAGAGACAGGCTGCCATATGTCAGGGGACGGACGGAGACAGAGACAGGCTGCCATATGTCAGGGGACGGACGGACAGAGACAGGCTGCCATATGTCAGGGGACGGACTGAGACAGAGACAGGCTGCCATATGTCAGGGGACGGACGGAGACAGAGACAGGATGCCATATGTCAGGGGACGGACGGAGACAGAGACAGGCTGCCATATGTCAGGGGACGGACGGAGACAGAGACAGGCTGCCATATGTCAGGGGACGGACGGAGACAGAGACAGGCTGCCATATGTCAGGGGACGGACGGAGACAGAGACAGGCTGCCATATGTCAGGGGACGGACGGAGACAGAGACAGGCTGCCATATGTCAGGGGACGGACGGAGACAGAGACAGGCTGCCATATGTCAGGGGACGGACGGAGACACACTGCCATATGTCAGGGGACGGACTGAGACAGAGACAGGCTGCCATATGTCAGGGGACGGACGGAGACAGAGACAGGCTGACATATGTCAGGGGACGGACGGAGACAGAGACAGGCTGACATATGTCAGGGGACGGACGGAGACAGAGACAGGCTGCCATATGTCAGGGGACGGACGGAGACAGAGACAGGCTGCCATATGTCAGGGGACGGACTGACACAGACAGGCTGCCATATGTCAGGGGACGGACGGAGACAGAGACAGGCTGCCATATGTCAGGGGACGGACGGAGACAGAGACAGGCTGACATATGTCAGGGGACGGACGGAGACAGAGACAGGCTGCCATATGTCAGGGGACGGACGGAGACAGAGACAGGCTGCCATATGTCAGGGGACGGACGGAGACAGACTGGCTGCCATATGTCAGGGGACGGACGGACACAGACAGGCTGACACATGTCAGGGGACGGACGGAGACAGAGACAGGCTGCCATATGTCAGGGGACGGACGGACACAGACAGGCTGACATATGTCAGGGGACGGACGGAGACAGAGACAGGCTGTCATATGTCAGGGGACGGACTGACACAGACAGGCTGCCATATGTCAGGGGACGGACGGAGACAGAGACAGGCTGCCATATGTCAGGGGACGGACTGACAGAGACAGGCTGCCATATGTCAGGGGACGGACTGACACAGACAGGCTGCCATATGTCAGGGGACGGACGGAGACAGAGACAGGCTGCCATATGTCAGGGGACGGACGGAGACAGAGACAGGCTGACATATGTCAGGGGACGGACGGAGACAGAGACAGGCTGCCATATGTCAGGGGACGGACGGAGACAGAGACAGGCTGCCATATGTCAGGGGACGGACGGAGACAGACTGGCTGCCATATGTCAGGGGACGGACGGACACAGACAGGCTGACATATGTCAGGGGACGGACGGAGACAGAGACAGGCTGCCATATGTCAGGGGACGGACGGACACAGACAGGCTGCCATATGTCAGGGGACGGACTGAGACAGAGACAGGCTGCCATATGTCAGGGGACGGACGGAGACAGAGACAGGATGCCATATGTCAGGGGACGGACGGAGACAGAGACAGGCTGCCATATGTCAGGGGACGGACGGACAGAGACAGGCTGCCATATGTCAGGGGACGGACTGAGACAGAGACAGGCTGCCATATGTCAGGGGACGGACGGAGACAGAGACAGGCTGCCATATGTCAGGGGACGGACGGACAGAGACAGGCTGCCATATGTCAGGGGACGGACTGAGACAGAGACAGGCTGCCATATGTCAGGGGACGGACGGAGACAGAGACAGGCTGCCATATGTCAGGGGACGGACGGACAGAGACAGGCTGCCATATGTCAGGGGACGGACTGAGACAGAGACAGGCTGCCATATGTCAGGGGACGGACGGTGACAGAGACAGGATGCCATATGTCAGGGGACGGACGGAGACAGAGACAGGCTGCCATATGTCAGGGGACGGACGGAGACAGAGACAGGCTGCCATATGTCAGGGGACGGACGGAGACAGAGACAGGCTGCCATATGTCAGGGGACGGACGGAGACAGAGACAGGCTGCCATATGTCAGGGGACGGACGGAGACAGAGACAGGCTGCCATATGTCAGGGGACGGACGGAGACACACTGCCATATGTCAGGGGACGGACTGAGACAGAGACAGGCTGCCATATGTCAGGGGACGGACGGAGACAGAGACAGGCTGACATATGTCAGGGGACGGACGGAGACAGAGACAGGCTGACATATGTCAGGGGACGGACGGAGACAGAGACAGGCTGCCATATGTCAGGGGACGGACGGAGACAGAGACAGGCTGCCATATGTCAGGGGACGGACTGACACAGACAGGCTGCCATATGTCAGGGGACGGACGGAGACAGAGACAGGCTGCCATATGTCAGGGGACGGACGGAGACAGAGACAGGCTGACATATGTCAGGGGACGGACGGAGACAGAGACAGGCTGCCATATGTCAGGGGACGGACGGAGACAGAGACAGGCTGCCATATGTCAGGGGACGGACGGAGACAGACTGGCTGCCATATGTCAGGGGACGGACGGACACAGACAGGCTGACATATGTCAGGGGACGGACGGAGACAGAGACAGGCTGCCATATGTCAGGGGACGGACGGACACAGACAGGCTGACATATGTCAGGGGACGGACGGAGACAGAGACAGGCTGTCATATGTCAGGGGACGGACTGACACAGACAGGCTGCCATATGTCAGGGGACGGACGGAGACAGAGACAGGCTGCCATATGTCAGGGGACGGACTGACAGAGACAGGCTGCCATATGTCAGGGGACGGACGGAGACAGAGACAGGCTGCCATATGTCAGGGGACGGACGGAGACAGAGACAGGCTGCCATATGTCAGGGGACGGACGGACACAGACAGGCTGGCATATGTCAGGGGACGGACTGACACAGACAGGCTGACATATGTCAGGGGACGGACTGACACAGACTGGCTGCCATATGTTATATCTGGCATTGGTCTATGAGGACGATAGCCCGCGCACTGCAGGGAGAGGGGGGGGGGGGTGATTCTTTCCGCTTGTCGCTACGTAGCGTAGTTTTCGAGATCTTAAGGGGGGGGGCGAAATCAACCCCCCTGTAGTTCGTATTCGGCGTAAACCCCCGGCAGTGCGCGGGATATGGGCCTATTACGTTTTCACTGGCATTTGGGCATATATATCAGGCTACGGTGAAACAGTGAATGGCCACTCTTGTATTGCATAATTTAGCCATTAATATAAAATACCATTCACGATGCAATATTAATTATTTGTAAATCATTGACTAGCACGTAAGTCCGTGGACGATCGTGGAAATGAACTGAACTTAGAACACAGCCACCAATCATGTTGTTGTTTCGGTGAGATCGACTTAAATGGTGCATCGCCAACAGCAGCCATTTGCCGGTTATCGATAACAGCTTAATACCGTGTCCGTGCATCGGTACCGTATAGTCAGTGAGCCCCTGATCCTGGATCAGTGATCCCCTAATCCTGGATTAGTGAGTCCCTGATCCTGGATCAGTGAGCCCCTGATACTGGATCAGTGAGCCCCTGATCCTGGATCAGTGAGCCCCTGATCCTGGATCAGTGAGCCCCTGATCCTGGATCAGTGAGCCCCTGATCCTGGATCAGTGAGTCCCTGATCCTGGATCAGTGAGCCCCTGATCCTGGATCAGTGAGCCCCTGATCCTGGATCAGTGAGCCCCTGCTCCTGGATCAGTAAGCCCCTGATCCTGGATCACACCGTGCAGTGCGCGGGTCACCCTGACACGCTGACCGCGGCTGACCCCGGCTGACCCCGGCTGACCCCGGCTGCTCCGGTGCCTCACTGGGCCGGGGGCCCGATCCCCCTTCCCTGCTCCGATGACCTTGGCTGACCCCACCTGCTCGGTTGACCCCGACTGACCTTCGACCCGGCGCCTGTCGTCCGTCTGCAGAGGTATGTCGTCTTTGTACCAGGTGACGCGAGGCATCGGGTAGCCGGAGGTCTCACACGGTATCCGGATGTCCACCCCAGGCGCAAACATCGTCTCCGTCATGTTGATGGAGGCTCGCACTGCCACTGCCGCCGTCACACAGTCATAGATCACAGTTAGATGCCGTCACAGAGCACAGTCAGATGCTGTCACACAACACAGTCAGATGCCGTCACACAGTCACAGAGCACAGTCAGATGTCGTCATAGAGCACAGTCAGATGCCGTCACAAGTCACAGAGCACAGTCAGATGCCGTCACAGAGCACAGTCAGATGTCGTCATAGAGCACAGTCAGATGCCGTCACACAGCACAGTCAGAGGCCGTCACAGAGCACAGTCAGATGCCGTCACATAGCACAGTCAGATGCCGTCACAGAGCACAGTCAGATGCCGTCACACAGCACAGTCAGATGTCGTCATAGAGCACAGTCAGATGCCGTCACAAGTCACAGAGCACAGTCAGATGCCGTCACAGAGCACAGTCAGATGCCGTCACAGTACAGTCAGATGCCGTCATAGAGCACAGTCAGATGCCGTCTTAGAGCACAGTCAGATGCCGTCACAAGTCACAGAGCACAGTCAGATGCCGTCACAGAGCACAGTCAGATGCCGTCACAAGTCACAGAGCACAGTCAGATGCCGTCACAGAGCACAGTCAGATGTCGTCATAGAGCACAGTCAGATGTCGTCATAGAGCACAGTCAGATGCCGTCTTAGAGCACAGTCAGATGCCGTCACAAGTCACAGAGCACAGTCATATGCCGTCACAGAGTACAGTCAGATGCCGTCACACAATCATATAGCACAGTCAGATGCCGTCACAGAGCACAGTCAGATGCCGTCACAAGTCAGAGAGCACAGTCAGATGCGTCACAGAGTACAGTCAGATGTCGTCACAGAGTACAGTCAGATGCCGTCACAGAGCACAGTCAGATGCCGTCACAGAGCATCAGTCAGATGCCGTCACAGAGTACAGTCAGATGCCGTCACACAGCACAGTCAGATGGCCGTCACAGAGCACAGTCAGATGCCGTCACAAGTCAGAGAGCACAGTCAGATGCCGTCACAGAGTACAGTCAGATGCCCGTCACAGAGCACAGTCAGATGTCGTCACAGAGCACAGTCAGATGCCGTCACAAAGCACAGTCAGATGTCGTCACAGAGCACAGTCAGATGTCGTCACAGAGCACAGTCAGATTGCCGTCATAGAGCACAGTCAGATGCCGTCTTAGAGCACAGTCAGATGCCGTCACAAGTCCACAGAGCACAGTCAGATGCCGTCACAGAGTACAGTCAGATGCCGTCACACAATCATATAGCACAGTCAGATGCGTCACAGAGCACAGTCAGATGCCGTCACAAGTCAGAGAGCACAGTCAGATGCGAGCACAGAGTACAGTCAGATGCCGTCACACATCAGTCAGATGCCGTCACATAGCACAGTCAGATGCTCGTCATCAGAGTACAGTCAGATGCCGTCAACAGCACAGCACAGTCAGATGCCGTCACAGAGCACAGTCAGATGCCGTCACAGAGCACAGTCAGATGCCGTCACACAGCACAGTCAGAGGCCGTCACAGAGCACAGTCAGCAGGGCCGTCACACAGCACAGTCAGAGGCCGTCACAGAGCACAGTCAGATGCCGTCACAGAGCACAGTCAGATGCCGTCACAGAGCACAGTCAGATGCCGTCACACAGCACAGTCAGAGGCCGTCACACAGCACAGTCCAGAGGCCGTCACAGAGCACAGTCAGAGGCCGTCACACAGCACAGTCAGAGGGCCGTCACAGAGCACAGTCAGATGCCGTCACAGAGCACAGTCAGATGCCGTCACAGAGCACAGTCAGATGCCGTCACACAGCACAGTCAGATGGCCGTTCACACATCACAGTCAGAGGCCGTCACAGAGCACAGTCAGATGCCGTCACACGAGCAGTCAGATGCCGTCACAGAGCACAGTCAGATGCCGTCACACAGCACAGTCAGAGGCCGTCACAGAGCACAGTCAGATGCCGTCACAGAGCACAGTCAGATGCTGTCACAGAGCACAGTCAGATGCCGTCACACAGCACACTCAGAGGCCGTCACAGAGTCACAGAGCACAGTATTAGTGATATATGGGCTGCCAACTAACTATGGAACAATATCCATATTCTCAACGAAAGGGCCACCCGAATAAAGAGTATAACATCATTCCTTGTTAATTACATGACAAGTGTTAGTCAATACACATACTACAACATGCACACAGTAAGTTATGGTCAAACATACGCATGCAAAAGGCAGGAATTAAACTACCCTTCCGTCACCAAATTCGTTTGCGTTGTTATTGATGGGTCGCATATCGGTCAAGCCCCACCAGTCACGTAAACGCGATATTGGTGTGATCCTGAGATACTTCTGGACGAAGGCATTGGTGACGCCCCCCCCCCTCTCCACTCACCCCTCTGTACGGCGGGGGTGGTGACGTCCCCCACCCCCCTTCACTCACCCCTCTGGACGGCGGGGGTGGTAACGCCCCCCTTCATTCATCCCTCTGGACGGCGGGGGTGGTACTGGTAACGCCCCCCCCCCCGTTCATTCACCCCTCTGGACGGCGGGGGTGGTGACGCCCCCCTCTCCACTCACCCCTCTGCACGGCGGGGGTGGTGACGTCCCCCACCCAGACTTGTCAATGATTCATATTTGTCATGAGTCGGTTCACAGTGATTCACGGACCATAATGAATGATTCAATCATGATTCAATCACTCAACATTACCATAATGAATGATTAAATCATGATTCAATCACTCAACATTACCATAATGAATGATTCAATCTTGATTCAATCGCTCAACATTAAAGGAAAGTGTCGACTCCTTTGTCTAACTCCTTTGATTTTGAATGTGCGACTCTAAGATTTTATGAGCGTGATAGGGAGGTCATGCTCTACCTGTGTGCCAATTTGCATGCATATCAGAATAGTCTGCTGTTTGACCTTAAACATATGACCTGCTCTAACTCCTTTGATTTTAAATGTGCGACTCAAAGATTTTACCAGAATGATCACTAGGTCGTGATCTATCTGTGTACCAATTTTGAAGCCAATCCAAATAGTCCGCGAATGTATTTCCGAATGTGAATGTGAGCCAATTGGACACAAGTGTTGTTTATTTGATTATAAAATTATATTTATAATATTTATTATAATTGCAAATTCCAAGTTCCAAAAGCATTAATGACTTACGTTTCACTTTTTAAGCAAATAGAACATTTATTTTGATTTTGCATTAGGTATTATTTTTTTATAAGCATGATGTGGAATAAAGCGGCGCCGATGCGACAGTGATATTTGGGACATGCGGAGGTCATGCAAATGTTTGGTTTTTGATATGGTATAGCCTAGAAATTGTAGAAAGGTGGGTAGCTTTTGATAATTTTTCGTGTGAAAAAGGTGTGCGTGTACTGTGTGGTTTATGAACAAAGTATGAGTTAGTTACCTTTTCTAAGTATTTAGGTACCTACCCCTAACCCTACCAGTTCCAAGGTATTCACCTAGTTAGGGCTGATTGAACAGTGGCTTTGTGCCCACTGGAGTTGGACACAAAGCCTCGCTTTCTTACGCATAGATGAATTACAGGCTACAGCTCAGGACACAGAGCTCATAATAGTGGCCATTAGTGCCTGGTTTGTCCACAGGGCCACAGATGAATGCTGGGCCGCTGGCATATTTTGTGACAGTTTATGCTGTCGATAAAAAAAGAATGATTCTTTGAGCAATGAATGATCACAATCAGCCTATCTTTTTTTTATATATGAATGATTCAATCAGTGACTCACAACATGTTTGCGCATGAGGTGAATTGATTCATGAGTCATTCATTTGAAATAAGAATGATTCAATCAAAAGTAGTCGATTCGCACTGAATCATTGACAAGTCTGCCCCCACCCCCCTTCACTCACCCTCTGGACGGCGGGGTGTTGACGCCCCCCTTCCCTCTTCACTCACCCCTCTGTACGGCGGGGGTGATGACGCCCCCTCCCCCTTTACTCACCCCTCTGGACGGCGGGGGTGATGACGCCCCCCTCTCCACTCACCCCTCTGTACGCGGGGGTGGTGACGTACCCCCCCCCCCCCCCCCCCTTCACCTCACCCCTCTGGACGGCGAGGGTGATGACGCCCCCCCCCCCCCCCTTTACTCACCCCTCTGGACGGCGGGGGTAGTGACGCCCCCCTCTCCACTCACCCCTCTGTACGGCGGGGGTGGCGACGTCCCCCCCCCCCCCCCCTTCACTCACCCCTCTGGGACGGTGGGGGTGATGACGCCCCCCCCCCCTTACTCACCCCTCTGGACGGCGGGGGCGGTGACGGCGGGCGGTGGAGGCCGGGTGGGTCGCGTGGCGTAGTCGGGGTAGTAGGGTTGCTCGCCGGGCCGTCGGGCCGGGAAGGCGGTTGGCAACTGGGCGGCGCCCGACTGGGTGGGCGGCGCTCGGCGGCGACTCGGTCCGACCCTCGGCCGGCGGCTGACGGGCGAGTCACCAGGACTCTGCAGGAACGGCTGGTGCTCGGCGTTGTCGCTGGGGAACACCGGTCCGTAGGCGCGAAGCTGGGTGCTCCAAGAGACGGCGCGGCCCTGACCGTTGTACGCCTGACAGGTGTAGGTGCCCAGGTCCTGGAGTCGCACCAGCCGCAGCACCAGCGTCTGGTCGGCGGCCTGCTCGATCCTCTCCGAGGAGAGCGGCAGCATGCGCTGGTCGCGCCACCACGTGACCGACGGCCTCGGCCAGCCGTACGAGTAGCAGCGGATGATGGCCGGGCCGCCCAGCTCCACCACCGGCTGGTCTTCGGCCGGGGGACGCAGCACGTTCGCCTGCTGTGGCACCGGGTCTGCCGCACCGCCCCGGGGCGCCCGCAGCCAGGTCACACATCGCACCGCACATGATATCGGCTGTCACCCACACTCAGAAATACCCAACTAAAGCGGTTCTCAATCGCGAAGCTATGGCAATTAATTGTGTTAGTTATGCAAGACGAATGCTGTTTGGTTAAGTATGTTAAATTAAAGTCTAGTAAAGTTTTCTTAGAAGAATGCGTTACATAGGCGGAGTGATATTCACAAGAATAAAGAGATACAACGTTAGTTACCGCAGTAGTGCAGCCTGCTTGTTAGTGCACTAGAGTAGACATACATGTAGTGTTCATGCTAGAGTAGAAAGTTAGTAATCGTGCATTTTATGTACAGAGGTGGAACACATCTGGTGCGATTTGCTATTCACACTGATCGACACACCGTCTGTCAGTATCGGGAGCACTGGCGAGGCACCCCAGCCGCCCGAGTGCCGGCAGAGCTGCCAACTCACCCAGCCGGGTTGCCAACTCACTCAGCCGGGCTGCCAACTCACTCAGCCGGGCTGCCAACTCACCCAGCCGGGCTGCCAACTCACTCAGCCGGGCTGCCAACTCACTCAGCCGGGCTGCCAACTCACTCAGCCGGGCTGCCAACTCACTCAGTCGGGCTGCCAACTTACCCAGACGGGCTGCCAACTCACCCAGCACGGTGAGTGTGATGGTGCGCGTGTCGGGTGCGGCCAGCCGGTTGTCGGCCCGGCAGGAGTACTCGCCGCCGTCGTGCCGCTGTACGCCGACGATAATCAGAGTGCCATTGCGCTCCAGACGATACCGGCCGCCACTCGAGTCCACCTGGCGCGCACAAAACACCACACTCAGAGATGTTGAGCAGATCCAGTGATCCGCGCAGGCTCATTTTGTCGGCACAGCCTACACACTGCACATACGTCTCTATAGGAATCAAGACAATATTCGAAAGGCTTGCAAGACTTAGACAAGTGAAGCCTGGTTGCCATTACAAACTAAGGTGGCCCTGTGAACGTCGACAGGTTTCTCACCTGGATTGCTCCGTGCATCCAGATGACTTGAGGCTCGGGGTCGCCCTCCACGATACATTTCAGCACTGCCAGCTGTCCCTCGCTCGCCTCCGTCTCAGGCTCGTACTCGACAATATGGGCCGGAACCTCTGCAGTCGGCACACACACAGACACACACAGACACACACACAGAGACACACACACACACAGAGACACACACACACACAGAGACACACACACACACAGAGACACACAGAGACACACAGAGACACACACACACACACACACACACACACACACACCACACACACACACGCACGCACGCGCGCGCGCGCGCGCGCGCACACACACACACACACACACACACACACACACACACACACACACACACACACACACACACACACACACACACACACACACACACACACACACACACACACACACACACACACACACACACACACACACACACACACACACACACACACACACACACACACACACACACACACACACACACACACACACACACACACACACACACACACACACACACACACACACACACACACACACACACACACACACACACACACACACACACACACACACACACACACACACACACACACACACACACACACACACACACACACACACACACACACACACACACACACACACACACACACACACACACACACACACACACACACACACACACACACACACACACACACACACACACACACACACACACACACACACACACACACACACACACACACACACACACACACACACACACACACACACACACACACACACACACACACACACACACACACACACACACACACACACACACACACACACACACACACACACACACACACACACACCACACACACACACACACACACCACACACACACACACACACACACACACACACACACACACACACACACACACACACACACACACCACACACACACACACACACACACACACACACACACACACACACACACACACACACACACACACACACACACACACACACACACACACACACACACACACACACACACACACACACACACACACACACACACACACACACACACACACACACACACACACACACACACACACACACACACACACACACACACACACACACACACACACACACACACACACACACACACACACACACACACACACACACACACACACACACACACACACACACACACACACACACACACACACACACACACACACACACACACACACACACACACACACACACACACACACACACACACACACACACACACACACACACACACACACACACACACACACACACACACACACACACACACACACACACACACACACACACACACACACACACACACACACACACACACACACACACACACACACACACACACACACACACACACACACACACACACACACACACACACACACACACACACACACACACACACACACACACACACACACACACACACACACACACACACACACACACACACACACACACACACACACACACACACACACACACACACACACACACACACACACACACACACACACACACACACACACACACACACACACACACACACACACACACACACACACACACACACACACACACACACACACACACACACACACACACACACACACACACACACACACACACACACACACACACACACACACACACACACACACACACACACACACACACACACACACACACACACACACACACACACACACACACACACACACACACACACACACACACACACACACACACACACACACACACACACACACACACACACACACACACACACACACACACACACACACACACACACACACACACACACACACACACACACACACACACACACACACACACACACACACACACACACACACACACACACACACACACACACACACACACACACACACACACACACACACACACACACACACACACACACACACACACACACACACACACACACACACACACACACACACACACACACACACACACACACACACACACACACACACACACACACACACACACACACACACACACACACACACACACACACACACACACACACACACACACACACACACACACACACACACACACACACACACACACACACACACACACACACACACACACACACACACACACACACACACACACACACACACACACACACACACACACACACACACACACACACACACACACACACACACACACACACACACACACACACACACACACACACACACACACACACACACACACACACACACACACACACACACACACACACACACACACACACACACACACACACACACACACACACACACACACACACACACACACACACACACACACACACACACACACACACACACACACACACACACACACACACACACACACACACACACACACACACACACACACACACACACACACACACACACACACACACACACACACACACACACACACACACACACACACACACACACACACACACACACACGCATACCAGTCAGATGCTGCATTAACTAAAACGGGGATCACACAGGATCAGGATCACATTCAACTTAACCCGCCATTGACTGGGGGGGGGGGGGCGTTTAACGCCCCCCCCCCCCTCTGATGAATTTTCGTAATAGCTCAAAAACCAATAGCGCTATCAACGTGAAACTTCGGGTACCTTCTTCTAAATCACGCTTACGTCTTCTGTGAAAAATAAAGCAATTTCGTCGAAACAAATTCGAGTTATATCGAACTTAGTGACGTCACTACACACGAGTTTTACACCAAAATCAGATAAAATGTAACAGACCGTACAAATGCCATATTTTGAGCAAAATGCAATCCAAAAACGTCAAAATATAGCAAATCAGGGCTACAACATGGCTGTCTCGGCTTGTTGACAATTTTGGTTTTTGACCCCAAAAAAAATATTTTTTTTTGGTGGGGGAATGCACACAAAATATTTTTTAAGATATTCAAAAAGCCGGAGTATATGTCAGAGCACCACATATGGCAAACTACCATACCAAATTTCAGAATGATATCACAAGTTTTGACTGACGTATGGCATGTAAAGTATGACGTCATATTTACAAATTGCGTTTGTTGGCTTTTATTGACCAGATACAGCCAAATAAATAGCACCACTGTATTTCTGAGATAAAACTGGTCTAGAAATATGCCTTTTTTATTTAGATTTATCAATTTAAAATGTTGACCTTCATTGCCCCGAACTTGACCTGAAATTGACACTAACTTCACGTAAATTAAGTCAGGTGGTAAAATGACTATCACTATCGAATTCTACGTGGAAAATAACTCATAAAACATGTGTTGCATGCAGACTGGTTATTGATTCGTCACTGATTGAATCGATTGTAATCGTTCAATACAAATTCCATGAATCAAAAGATAATTGATTCACCACGATATCTTTTGATTCATGAATCGTGATTGAATCAAAACCCGCATCAAATCAAGGCTGATTGCATCAAAAGATTTCACGATTCTTAACGATTCAAGCACACTGGTAAATTGTGCAAATACATGCTGTCCCAGTGGCTACATTCATTTATACTGAAATAGTATTGCTGTAACAATGTTTTAATGATCATATATATGTATGTTTCCATTTGTATTGTTCGACATAAATTCATCACATACATTTAAATGTTGAATCAAACGTGAATCGATCAAACAAATATTTGTTTTGATTCTTTGAATCGGAAAGAATCAATTCTAAAAAAAATCCCGTGAATCGAACGGTGATTGAATGATTTAGATTCCCAAATGAATCATGATTGAATCGTTCAAAAACAAGTTGAATCAATAACCAGTCTGGTTGCATGACTTTCGTAGATATTTTTTGCATGGTGACCTTTTGTGACCTGACCTTGACCTTGGCCAACAATCTCACTTTAGCTCATGCGGGATGTGTATCATACCATTGGAAGCACTTTGGGTGATAAAGGTCGTAATCGAAGGCTTTGGATGGAAAGTATGGCCCATAAACTCATATACGCCGATTATGACCTTTGACCTGACCGTGACTTGACATTTGACCTCACTTTGAAATGTTTGAGCATGATATAGATTCGTCTCATTGGGAGCTTTTGATTGCCGCCTTGCGCGTCTCGCTGCGATCATTGGTTCGGAAGATAACCGGGGGGCGTTTACCCTCCCCCCAGTCAATGGCGTTCGGCTGAGACCCCAGTCAATGCCGGGTTAAGCCCACACGAGCTGCGATGGGCGTCAATATTGGAAAAATACACAAATGGAAATACGAGTAACATGAAATACTGCTGGGGACTGGAGTCCACATACACAAACAAAAAGTTGTGAAGCTGTCGTCAATTTTGATTTACTGCTAATTTCCCGGGTCTCTGATCAGAAAATTAGAATACACGGGAATGACCCGGAATAAACGGGAATGAGCCGGAATAAACGGGAATGAGCCGGAATAAACGTAAATGAACCGGAATACAAAAACGGAATAACCTTAAGAACGGAATAAACCTGAGAAAAAAACGGAATAGATTGGACATGTTAGCAGGCATATCCGACTGACATGTGGGAGGGCGGACCGGAATAGATAAACCGGAATATATTGGACAATGGACATGTTAGCAGGCCTACCCGACTGACCTGTGGGAGCGCGGACCGGTGGCCGCGGGCTGGGCGGGTAGCTGGGGTAGGTGGGGTAGGCCGGCCGGGTGGGCGGGTAGCTGGGGTAGGTGGGCTGCCGGGTGGGCGGGTAGGTGGTGTAGGCCGGTCGGCTGGCCGGCGTCACTGCCTCCGGCGTGTACTGACGCGTCGTCGGCATAACGGTGGCCTCCGTCAACAGATCAGTCATCTGACAACAACGGCCATAAATCAGACATCTGTCAACAACGAACACATCAGTCATCTGTCAACAACGAACACATACCAGTCACCTGTCAACAACGAACACATACCAGTCACCTGTCAACAACGAGCAAAGATCAGTCATGCATCAACAACGAGCTCAAATCCGGCATGTGCCAACAACGAGCCGAGTCCAGCCACAAACAAACACCATTAGCACTGGCGGGCAGGTCTCCGAAACCTCCGTACCTTCCTAACTCGAATAATTCTAGACAAGATCAGGAACAACAGCACACATCAACGTATATGTTTCTGCCCCTAGATGGCTCCAGTAGCAAACGCCTCAAGTTATGCTGCACCGTATGCAGTTAGTAGCCAAGCACTACGCCCTGTGCAATGAGGGGATAGGGGAGGGGGGGGGGGGTAACGCATCATTCATGACGTCAAAAGAGGATAGCTATGTCATTGATGCTGAGAACCAGTGTTGAGAAATGAGAAATGGGTGAGTGAGAAGTAATTATCATGGTGATGATGATGATGGTGATGACGATGATGATTGGGGCTAAAAGGCGTTGCAACAAGATAGTTATATGGCGCCCATGAGTGAGAAGTGAGCGAGAAGTACGAAGAGAGTGGCCAGAGGTCGGCGAGTGACTGACCTCCAGCTCGGTGACGGAGGCCGGGGTGGTGGTGACAAGGTAATAGTGACTGACCTCCAGCTCGGTGACGGAGGCCGGGGTGGTGGTAACAAGGTAATAGTGACTGACCTCCAGCTCGGTGACGGAGGCCGGGGTGGTGGTGACAAGGTAATAGTGACTGACCTCCAGCTCGGAGACGGAGGCCGGGGTGGTGTTGACAAGGTAATAGTGACTGACCTCCAGCTCGGTGACGGAGGCCGGGGTGGTGGTGACAAGGTAATAGTGACTGACCTCCAGCTCGGTGACGGAGGCCGGGGTGGTGGTGACAAGGTAATAGTGACTGACCTCCAGCTCGGAGACGGAGCCGCCGGGGTGGTGGTGACAAGGTAATAGTGACTGACCTCCAGCTCGGTGACGGAGGCCGGGGTGGTGGTGACGGGAGACACCCTGGTCTCCTTGACAATCCTCTCCTCCTCGCCGTCAGGCGGCAGGCAGCGCAACGAGCAGCCATCACCGCAACACTGCAGCGGACACACCACAGCGCCAGTCAGACGGACACACTAACACTGCAGCGGACACACCACAGCGCCGGTCAGACGGACACACTAACACTGCAGCGGACACACCACAGTGCCAGTCAGACGGACACACTAACACTGCAGCGGACACACCACAGCGCCAGTCAGACGGACACACTAACACTGCAGCGGACACACCACAGCGCCGGTCAGACGGACACACTAACACTGCAGCGGACACACCACAGCGCCGGTCAGACGGACACACTAACACTGCAGCGGACACACCACAGCGCCGGTCAGACGGACACGCTAACACTGCAGCGGACACACCACAGCGCCGGTCAGACGGACACACTAACACTGAAGCGGACACACCACAGCGCCGGTCAGACGGACACACTAACACTGCAGCGGACACACCACAGCGCCGGTCAGACGGACACACTAACACTGCAGCGGACACACCACAGCGCCGGTCAGACGGACACACTAACACTGCAGCGGACACACCACAGTGCCGGTCAGACGGACACACTAACACTGCAGCGGACACACCACACCGCCGGTCAGACGGACACACTAACACTGCAGCGGACACACCACAGCGCCGGTCAGACGGACACACTAACACTGCAGCGGACACACCACAGCGCCGGTCAGACGGACACACTAACACTGCAGCGGACACACCACAGCGCCGGTCAGACGGACACACTAACACTGCAGCGGACACACCACAGCGCCGGTCAGACGGACACACTAACACTGCAGCGGACACACCACAGTGCCGGTCAGACGGACACACTAACACTGCAGCGGACACACCACAGTGCCCGTCAGACGGACACACTAACACTGCAGCGGACACACCACAGCGCCGGTCAGACGGACACACTAACACTGCAGCGGACACACCACAGTGTCGGTCAGATGGACACACTAACACTGCAGCGGACACACCACAGCGCCGGTCAGACGGACACACTAACACTGCAGCGGACACACCACACCGCCGGTCAGACGGACACACTAACACTGCAGCGGACACACCACACCGCCGGTCAGACGGACACACTAACACTGCAGCGGACACACCACAGCGCCAGTCAGACGGACACACTAACACTGCAGCGGACACACCACAGCGCCAGTCAGACGGACACACTAACACTGCAGCGGACACACCACAGCGCCAGTCAGACGGACACACTAACACTGCAGCGGACACACCACAGCGCCGGTCAGACGGACACACTAACACTGCAGCGGACACCACAGTGCCGGTCAGACGGACACACTAACACTGCAGCGGACACACCACAGCGCCGGTCAGACGGACACACTAACACTGCAGCGGACACACCACAGCGTCGGTCAGACGGACACACTAACACTGCAGCGGACACACCACAGAGCCGGTCAGACGGACACACTAACACTGCAGCGGACACACCACAGCGCCGGTCAGACGGACACACTAACACTGCAGCGGACACACCACAGCGCCAGTCAGACGGACACACTAACACTGCAGCGGACACACCACAGCGCCGGTCAGACGGACACACTAACACTGCAGCGGACACACCACAGCGCCGGTCAGACGGACACACTAACACTGCAGCGGACACACCACAGCGCCGGTCAGACGGACACACTAACACTGCAGCGGACACACCACAGTGCCGGTCAGACGGACACACTAACACTGCAGCGGACACACCACAGCGCCGGTCAGACGGACACACTAACACTGCAGCGGACACACCACAGCGCCGGTCAGACGGACACACTAACACTGCAGCGGACACACCACAGCGCCGGTCAGACGGACACACTAACACTGCAGCGGACACACCACAGTGCCGGTCAGACGGACACACTAACACTGCAGCGGACACACCACAGCGCCGGTCAGACGGACACACTAACACTGCAGCGGACACACCACAGCGCCAGTCAGACGGACACACCACAGCGCCGGTCAGACGGACACACTAACACTGCAGCGGACACACCACAGCGCTGGTCAGACGGACACACTAACACTGCAGCGGACACACCACATCGCCGGTCAGACGGACACACCACAGCGCCGGTCAGACGGACACACTAACACTGCAGCGGACACACCACAGCGCTGGTCAGACGGACACACTAACACTGCAGCGGACACACCACATCGCCGGTCAGACGGACACACTAACACTGCAGCGGACACACCACAGCGCCGGTCAGACGGACACACTAACACTGCAGCGGACACACCACAGCGCCGGTCAGACGGACACACTAACACTGCAGCGGACACACCACAGTGCCGGTCAGACGGACACACTAACACTGCAGCGGACACACCACAGCGCCGGTCAGACGGACACACTAACACTGCAGCGGACACACCACAGCGCCGGTCAGACGGACACACTAACACTGCAGCGGACACACCACAGCGCCGGTCAGACGGACACACTAACACTGCAGCGGACACACACAGCGCCGGTCAGACGGACACACTAACACTGCAGCGGACACACCACAGCGCCGGTCAGACGGACACACTAACACTGCAGCGGACACACCACAGCGCCGGTCAGACGGACACACTAACACTGCAGCGGACACACCACAGCGCCGGTCAGACGGACACACTAACACTGCAGCGGACACACCACAGCGCCGGTCAGACGGACACACTAACACTGCAGCGGACACACCACAGCGCCAGTCAGACGGACACACTAACACTGCAGCGGACACACCACAGCGCCGGTCAGACGGACACACTAACACTGCAGCGGACACACCACAGCGCCGGTCAGACGGACACACTAACACTGCAGCGGACACGCCACAGTGCCGGTCAGACGGACACACTAACACTGCAGCGGACACACCACAGTGCCGGTCAGACGGACACACTAACACTGCAGCGGACACACCACAGCGCCGGTCAGACGGACACACTAACACTGCAGCGGACACACCACAGCGCCGGTCAGACGGACACACTAACACTGCAGCGGGCACACCACAGCGCTGGTCAGACGGACACACTAACACTGCAGCGGACACACCACAGCGCCGGTCAGACGGACACACTAACACTGCAGCGGACACACCACAGCGCCAGTCAGACGGACACACTAACACTGCAGCGGACACACCACAGCGCCGGTCAGACGGACACACTAACACTGCAGCGGACACACCACAGTGCCGGTCAGACGGACACACTAACACTGCAGCGGACACACCACAGCGCCGGTCAGACGGACACACTAACACTGCAGCGGACACACCACAGCGCCGGTCAGACGGACACACTAACACTGCAGCGGACACACCACAGCGCTGGTCAGACGGACACACTAGCACTGCAGCGGACACACCACAGCGCCGGTCAGACGGACACACTAACACTGCAGCGGACACACCACAGCGCTGGTCAGACGGACACACTAACACTGCAGCGGACACACCACAGTGCCGGTCAGACGGACACACTAACACTGCAGCGGACACACCACAGCGCCGGTCAGACGGACACACTAACACTGCAGCGGACACACCACAGTGCCGGTCAGACGGACACACTAACACTGCAGCGGACACACCACAGTGCCGGTCAGACGGACACACTAACACTGCAGCGGACACACCACACCGCCGGTCAGACGGACACACTAACACTGCAGCGGACACACCACAGCGCCGGTCAGACGGACACACTAACACTGCAGCGGACACACCACAGCGCCGGTCAGACGGACACACTAACACTGCAGCGGACACACCACAGCGCCGGTCAGACGGACACACTAACACTGCAGCGGACACACCACAGTGCCGGTCAGACGGACACACTAACACTGCAGCGGACACACCACACCGCCAGTCAGACGGACACACTAACACTGCAGCGGACACACCACAGTGCCGGTCAGACGGACACACTAACACTGCAGCGGACACACCACAGCGCCGGTCAGACGGACACACTAACACTGCAGTGGACACACCACAGCGCCAGTCAGACGGACACACTAACACTGCAGCGGACACACCACAGTGCCGGTCAGACGGACACACTAACACTGCAGCGGACACACCACAGCGCCGGTCAGACGGACACACTAACACTGCAGCGGACACACCACAGCGCCGGTCAGACGGACACACTAACACTGCAGCGGACACACCACAGCGCCGGTCAGACGGACACACTAACACTGCAGCGGACACACCACAGAGCCGGTCAGACGGACAAACTAACACTGCAGCGGACACACCACAGTGCCGGTCAGACGGACACACTAACACTGCAGCGGACACACCACAGTGCCGGTCAGACGGACACACTAACACTGCAGCGGACACACCACAGTGCCGGTCAGACGGACACACTAACACTGCAGCGGACACACCACACCGCCGGTCAGACGGACACACTAACACTGCAGCGGACACACCACAGTGCCGGTCAGACGGACACACTAACACTGCAGCGGACACACCACAGTGCCGGTCAGACGGACACACTAACACTGCAGCGGACACACCACACCGCCGGTCAGACGGACACACTAACACTGCAGCGGACACACCACAGCGTCGGTCAGACGGACACACTAACACTGCAGCGGACACACCACAGCGCCGGTCAGACGGACACGCTAACACTGCAGCGGACACACCACAGCGCCGGTCAGACGGACACACTAACACTGCAGCGGACACGCCACAGCGCCGGTCAGACGGACACACTAACACTGCAGCGGACACGCCACAGCGCCGGTCAGACGGACACACTAACACTGCAGCGGACACACCACAGCGCCAGTCAGACGGACACACTAACACTGCAGCGGACACACCACAGCGCCGGTCAGACGGACACACTAACACTGCAGCGGACACACCACAGTGCCGGTCAGAAGGACACACTAACACTGCAGCGGACACACCACAGTGCCGGTCAGACGGACACACTAACACTGCAGCGGACACACCACAGCGTCGGTCAGACGGACACACTAACACTGCAGCGGACACACCACAGCGCCGGTCAGACGGACACGCTAACACTGCAGCGGACACACCACAGCGCCGGTCAGACGGACACACTAACACTGCAGCGGACACACCACAGCGCCGGTCAGACGGACACACTAACACTGCAGCGGACACGCCACAGCGCCGGTCAGACGGACACACTAACACTGCAGCGGACACACCACAGCGCCAGTCAGACGGACACACTAACACTGCAGCGGACACACCACAGCGCCGGTCAGACGGACACACTAACACTGCAGCGGACACACCACAGTGCCGGTCAGACGGACACACTAACACTGCAGCGGACACACCGCAGTGCCGGTCAGACGGACACACTAACACTGCAGCGGACACACCACAGTGCCGGTCAGACGGACACACTAACACTGCAGCGGACACACCACAGCGCCAGTCAGACGGACACACTAACACTGCAGCGGACACACCACAGCGCCGGTCAGACGGACACACTAACACTGCAGCGGACACACCACAGCGCCGGTCAGACGGACACACTAACACTGCAGCGGACACACCACAGCGCCGGTCAGACGGACACACTAACACTGCAGCGGATACACCACAGCGCCGGTCAGACGGACACACTAACACTGCAGCGGACACACCACAGCGCCGGTCAGACGGACACACCACAGCGCCGGTCAGACGGACACACTAACACTGCAGCGGACACACCACAGCGCTGGTCAGACGGACACACTAACACTGCAGCGGACACCCCACAGCGCCGGTCAGACGGACACACTAACACTGCAGCGGACACACCACAGCGCCGGTCAGACGGACACACTAACACTGCAGCGGACACACCACAGCGCCGGTCAGACGGACACACTAACACTGCAGCGGACACACCACAGTGCCGGTCAGACGGACACACTAACACTGCAGCGGACACACCATAGCGCCGGTCAGACGGACACACCACACCGCCGGTCAGACGGACACACTAACACTGCAGCGGACACACCACACCGCCGGTCAGACGGACACACTAACACTGCAGCGGACACACCACAGCGCCGGTCAAACGGACACACTAACACTGCAGCGGACACACCACATCGCCGGTCAGACGGACACAATAACACTGCAGCGGACACACCACAGCGCCAGTCAGACGGACACACTAACACTGCAGCGGACACACCACAGCGCCAGTCAGACGGACACACTAACACTGCAGCGGACACACCACAGTGCCGGTCAGACGGACACACTAACACTGCAGCGGACACACCACAGCGCCGGTCAGACGGACACACTAACACTGCAGCGGACACACCACAGCGCCGGTCAGACGGACACACTAACACTGCAGCGGACACACCACAGTGCCAGTCAGACGGACACACTAACACTGCAGCGGACACACCACAGCGCCGGTCAGACGGACACACTAACACTGCAGCGGACACACCACAGCGCCGGTCAGACGGACACACTAACACTGCAGCGGACACACCACAGCGCCGGTCAGACGGGCACACTAACACTGCAGCGGACACACCACAGCGCCGGTCAGACGGACACACTAACACTGCAGCGGACACACCACAGCGCCGGTCAGACGGACACACTAACACTGCAGCGGACACACCACAGTGCCGGTCAGACGGACACACTAACATTGCAGCGGACACACCACAGCGCCGGTCAGACGGACACACTAACACTGCAGCGGACACACCACAGCGCCGGTCAGACGGACACACTAACACTGCAGCGGACACACCACACCGCCGGTCAGACGGACACACTAACACTGCAGCGGACACACCACAGCGCCGGTCAGACGGACACACTAACACTGCAGCGGACACACCACAGTGCCGGTCAGACGGACACACTAACATTGCAGCGGACACACCACAGCGCCGGTCAGATAGACACACTAACACTGCAGCGGACACACCACAGCGCCGGTCAGACGGACACACTAACACTGCAGCGGACACACCACAGCGCCGGTCAGACGGACACACTAACACTGCAGCGGACACGCCACAGCGCCGGTCAGACGGACACACTAACACTGCAGCGGACACACCACAGCGCCGGTCAGACGGACACACCACAGCGCCGGTCAGACGGACACACTAACACTGCAGCGGACACACCACAGTGCCGGTCAGACGGACACACTAACACTGCAGCGGACACACCACAGCGCCGGTCAGACGGACACACTAACACTGCAGCGGACACACCACAGCGCCGGTCAGACGGACACACTAACACTGCAGCGGACACACCACAGCGCCGGTCAGACGGACACACTAACACTGCAGCGGACACACCACAGCGCCGGTCAGACGGACACACTAACACTGCAGCGGACACACCACAGCGCCAGTCAGACGGACACACTAACACTGCAGCGGACACACCACAGCGCCGGTCAGACGGACACACTAACACTGCAGCGGACACACCACAGCGCCGGTCAGACGGACACACTAACACTGCAGCGGACACACCACACCGCCGGTCAGACGGACACACTAACACTGCAGCGGACACACCACAGCGCCAGTCAGACGGACACACTAACACTGCAGCGGACACACCACAGTGCCGGTCAGACGGACACACTAACACTGCAGCGGACACACCACACCGCCGGTCAGACGGACACACTAACACTGCAGCGGACACACCACAGCGCCGGTCAGACGAACACACTAACACTGCAGCGGACACACCACAGCGCCGGTCAGACGGACACACTAACACTGCAGCGGACACACCACAGCGCCGGTCAGACGGACACACTAACACTGCAGCGGACACACCACAGCGCCGGTCAGACGGACACACTAACACTGCAGCGGACATACCACAGCGCCGGTCAGACGGACACACTAACACTGCAGCGGACACGCCACAGCGCCGGTCAGACGGACACACTAACACTGCAGCGGACACACCACAGCGCCAGTCAGACGGACACACTAACACTGCAGCGGACACACCACAGTGCCGGTCAGACGGACACACCACAGCGCCGGTCAGACGGACACACTAACACTGCAGCGGACACACCACAGCGCTGGTCAGACGGACACACTAACACTGCAGCGGACACACCACAGCGCCGGTCAGACGGACACACTAACACTGCAGCGGACACACCACAGCGCCGGTCAGACGGACACACTAACACTGCAGCGGACACACCACAGTGCCGGTCAGACGGACACACTAACACTGCAGCGGATACACCACAGTGCCGGTCAGACGGACACACTAACACTGCAGCGGACACACCACAGCGCCGGTCAGACGGACACACTAACACTGCAGCGGACACACCACAGCGCCGGTCAGACGGACACACTAACACTGCAGCGGACACACCACAGCGCCGGTGAGACGGACACACTAACACTGCAGCGGACACACCACAGTGCCGGTCAGACGGACACACTAACACTGCAGCGGACACACCACAGTGCCGGTCAGACGGACACACTAACACTGCAGCGGACACACCACAGCGCCGGTCAGACGGACACACTAACACTGCAGCGGACACACCACAGCGCCGGTCAGACGGACACACTAACACTGCAGCGGACACACCACAGTGCCGGTCAGACGGACACACTAACACTGCAGCGGACACACCACAGTGCCGGTCAGACGGACACACTAACACTGCAGCGGACACACCACAGCGCCGGTCAGACGGACACACTAACACTGCAGCGGACACACCACAGCGCCGGTCAGACGGACACACTAACACTGCAGCGGACACACCACACCGCCGGTCAGACGGACACACTAACACTGCAGCGGACACACCACAGTGCCGGTCAGACGGACACACTAACACTGCAGCGGACACACCACAGTGCCGGTCAGACGGACACACTAACACTGCAGCGGACACACCACAGTGCCGGTCAGACGGACACACTAACACTGCAGCGGACACACCACAGCGCCGGTCAGACGGGCACACTAACACTGCAGCGGACACACCACAGTGCCGGTCAGACGGACACACTAACACTGCAGCGGACACACCACATCGCCGGTCAGACGGACACACTAACACTGCAGCGGACACACCACAGCGCCGGTCAGACGGACACACTAACACTGCAGCGGACACACCACAGCGCCGGTCAGACGGACACACTAACACTGCAGCGGACACACCACAGTGCCGGTCAGACGGACACACTAACACTGCAGCGGACACACCACAGCGCCGGTCAGACGGACACACTAACACTGCAGCGGACACACCACAGCGCCGGTCAGACGGACACACTTAACACTTCAGCGGACACACCACAGCGCCAGTCAGACGGACACACTAACACTGCAGCGGACACACCACAGCGCCGGTCAGACGGACACACTAACACTGCAGCGGACACACCACAGCGCCGGTCAGACGGACACACTAACACTGCAGCGGACACACCACAGCGCCGGTCAGACGGACACACTAACACTGCAGCGGACACACCACAGCGCCGGTCAGACGGACACCCTAACACTGCAGCGGACACACCACAGCGCCGGTCAGACGGACACACGACATCCAGTCCACAGGTCAATAGACACTATCGGCTGCCTCTCCCCCCCCCCCCCTTCCCCGCGACTGACTGACTGACGGGGGCGGGCAGTGGCTGGTCGCGCCGTACCTTGAGGTTGTTCCGGCAGTCGGCGTCGTCGCGGCAGCCGTCTCTCGAGTCGTCTGCGCACAGCTGCACAGGGCTCGGGGCCGTGCACTCCCCGGTCTTGTTACCTGGGCGCCACAGACACATGTTCAGTCACGATCCGACAGTCGTGCTACACTGAGTTAGCCATTTTCTACGTTACCCGTGATTTCAATGATTTGTTGGACCAAAACTGATAATATGGGGGACAGATGTTTTGGGTGGCGGTAAGTGGCCAGGTATGGCCGGTCTGTACTCACTGGAGCGACAGACGGCGCTGACCACCAGGCCTCCCTCCTCGTCGCGGCCGTAGGAGATGGCGCAGCGCTGCTCGGCGCCGCATCTCACATCAGTGCACGGGTTGTAGCAGTAGCAGCGGTCACATCCGTCATCGTCGACCCGCTGCTCCATGCCGAACGGACACTGTACGGGCACGCACACAGACAGACAGAACTAGTCATTCGAACGGACAGTGTACGGACACGCACAGACAGTACAGCACTAGTCATTCGAACGGACACTGTACGGACACGCACAGACAGTACAGCACTAGTCATTCGAACGGACACTGTACGGGCACACACACAGACAGTACAGAACTAGTCATTGGAACGGACACTGTACGGACACGCACAGACAGACAGAACTAGTCATTCGAACGGACACTGTACGGACACACACAGACAGTACAGAACTAGTCATTCGAACGGACACTGTACGGGCACGCACACAGACAGTACATAACTAGTCATTCGAACGGACACTGTACGGGCACGCACACAGACAGACATAACTAGTCATTCGAACGGACACTGTACGGGCACGCACACAGACAGACAGAACTAGTCATTCGAACGGACACTGTACGGGCACGCACACAGACAGACATAACTAGTCATTCGAACGGACACTGTACGCACACGCACAGACAGTACAGCACTAGTCATTCGAACGGACACTGTACGGGCACGCACACAGACAGACAGAACTAGTCATTCGAACGGACACTGTACGGACACGCACAGACAGTACAGAACTAGTCATTCGAACGGACACTGTACGGACACGCACAGACAGTACAGCACTAGTCATTCGAACGGACACTGTACGGGCACGCACACAGACAGACAGAACTAGTCATTCGAACGGACAGTGTACGGGCACACACACAGACAGTACAGCACTAGTTAGATGGTCCACACTCAGCCAAAACGGCTCACACTTTGTAACATGTTGAGTACGAGGCACCAGACGTGTATTGTGCAGGAAGGGACATCACCGCTGCCGTTTGGAGACAGCCGTGTCCCCGTACAAACAAAATATAAATAGGCACACTTCGCTTTCTATCTAAATGGCACAAGACAGAAAAGTAATTTATATTTAAATAAATGGTACATCATTTTAATAAGGAGCCGGTTTTACACCAGTCGCTTGTTCTGCACCTTAAGGGCGCCCACTGTGGAACTTAGTCCCACCTCCTCACGCCCCCGGCTAGGATAGCCCTGTGGAACTTAGTCTCACCTCCCCACACACCCGGCTAGGATAGCCCTGTGGAACTGAGTCTCACCTCCCCACGCACCCGGCTAGGATAGCCCTGTGGAACTTAGTCCCACCTCCTCACACCCCCGGCTAGGATAGCCCTGTGGAACTTAGTCCCACCTCCCCACACACCCGGCTAGGATAGCCCTGTGGAACTGAGTCTCACCTCCCCACGCACCCGGCTAGGATAGCCCTGTGGAACTTAGTCCCACCTCCCCACGCCCCCGGCTAGGATAGCCCTGTGAAACTTAGTCCCACCTCCCCATGCCCCCGGCTAGGATAGCCCTGTGGAACTTAGTCCCACCTCCCCACGATCCCGGATAGGATAGCCCTGTGGAACTGAGTCCCACCTCCCCACGCCCCCGGCTAGGATAGCCCTGTGGAACTTAGTCCCACCTCCCCACGCCCCCGGCTAGGATAGCCCTGTGAAACTTAGTCCCACCTCCCCATGCCCCCGGCTAGGATAGCCCTGTGGAACTTAGTCCCACCTCCCCACGATCCCGGATAGGATAGCCCTGTGGAACTGAGTCCCACCTCCCCACGCCCCCGGCTAGGATTTATCATCATCATCATCACGTTTATTAACAGAAATAGGAAGTAAATACAAATTAAGGGTGAATTGGCACAGAAGCGCTTACAAACGCTTAAGTCAAGGTACCAACTCAAAGTAAACATACATTGTATCGAGTACCTCCACCGCCGCCGCTACGTCAGGCCCGCAGGCATATGGCTAAGAAAAGCCCGCTCGTCACTGCACACCTCGCCGGGCTCGTCTCGCTCGTCCGCTAAAAATGTATCTGCTACTATCGCAGTCAAATCTTCTTGATCTTAAAATATAGGCCTGAAGATACTTAGCTACCGCGAGACCATCGTCGCCGCCGATATTCCGTCCACATGCAGGAGGATTTGGAGTTGGATGTAGGTCGGGATATTTTTCAAATCACAATGCAGTGTGTTTGACAAATTTTCGAACAGTGCGTTTCTTTCGAGGATGTATTTGGGGCATGCAAGTATACAGTGTTTAACATTTAACATTTGGTGACCGCAGGAACATGCTGGTGTGTCCGATTTTTGGAGTTGAAATAAATGAGAATTCAAATGGGACATTTCGCTTCTCAATCTGGTGTGGTGAATATTACCTATTTTTGACCCATCTGTATAGAAATGCGGAGGACTTGGTAATCCCAGCTGCTCAATTATATGATTTTTGAAAGCAGTGTGTGTGAGACCTCTTGTTGTTCCCGATAGCTGATTTAACTGCTTGTTTGTTTGGATGAAAAAAGATCGCTGGTATGAAGTTGTGTGGGGCAGCTCGTGGCTGTGCGTGTTTGCATTCCTAAGCGCTCTATTTGTGTCCTGTACTCGTGTTCGTGGTATGATGTCTGTGATGTAACCGGGAACGTGATGTGAACGAGAATAGTTTGTGTAACTGAGTCCCACCACGGCTGGTGTGACACGGCTGGTGTGACACGGCTGGTGTGACACGGCTGGTGTGACACGGCTGGTGTGACACGGCTGGTGTGACACGGCTGGTGTGACACGGCTGACTATGACACAGCTGGTGTGACACGGCTGGTGTGACACGGCGGGTGTGATACGGCTGGTGTGACACGGTTGGTGTGACATGGCTGGTGTGACACGGCTGGTGTGACACGGCTGGTGTGACACGGCCTGTGTGACACGGCTGGTGTGACACGGCGGGTGTGATACGGCTGGTGTGACACGGCTGGTGTGACACGGCTGACTATGACATGGCTGGTGTGACACGGCTGGTGTGACACGGCTGGTGTGACACGGCTGGTGTGACACGGCTGGTGTGACACGGCTGACTATGACACGGCTGGTGTGACATGGCTGGTGTGACACGGCTGGTGTGACACGGTTGGTGTGACACGGCTGGTGTGACACGGCTGGTGTGACACAGCTGGTGTGACACGGCTGGTGTGACACGGATGACTATGACACGGCTGGTGTGACACGGCTGGTGTGACACGGCTGGTGTGACACGGCTGACTATGACACGGCCGGTGTGACACGGCTGGTGTGACACGACTGGTGTGACACGGCTGGTGTGACACAGCTGACTATGACAAGGCTGGTGTGACACGGCTGGTGTGACACGGCTCACGGCTGGTGTGACACGGCTGGTGTGACACGGCTCACGGCTGGTGTGACACGGCTGGTGTGACACGGCTGCTGTGACACTGCTGGTGTGACACAGCTGGTGTGACACGGCTGGTGTGACACGGCTGGTGTGACACGGCTGACTATGGCACGGCTGGTGTGACACGGCTGGTGTGACACGGCTGGTGTGACACAGCTCACGGCTGGTGTGACACGGCTGCTGTGACACGGCTGGTGTGACACGGCTGGTGTGACACGGCTGATGTGACACAGCTCACGGCTGGTGTGACATGGCTGGTGTGACACAGCTGGTGTGACACGGCTGGTGTGACACGGCTGGTGTGACACGGCTGACTATGACACGGCTGACTATGACACGGCTGGTGTGACACGGTTGGTGTGACACGGCTGATGTGACACAGCTCACGGCTGGTGTGACACGGCTGATGTGCCACAGCTCACGGCTGGTGTGACACGGCTGCTGTGACACGGCTGGTGTGACACGGTTGGTGTGACACGGCTGGTGTGACACGGATGACTATGACACGGCGGGTGTGACACGGCTGGTGTGACACGGCTGGTATGACACGGCTGACTATGACACGGCTGGTGTGACACGGCTGGTGTGACACGGCTGGTATGACACGGCTGACTATGACACGGCTGGTGTGACACGGCTGGTGTGACACGGCTGGTGTGACACGGCTGGTGTGACACGGCTGGTGTGATACAGCTGGTGTAACACGGCTGGTGTGATACGGCTGGTGTGACACGGCTGGTGTGACACGGCTGGTGTGACACAGCTGGTGTGACATGGCTGGTGTGACACGGCTGGTGTGACACGGCTGGTGTGACACGGCTGACTATGACACGGCTGGTGTGACACGGCTGGTGTGACACGGCTGGTGTGACACGGCTGGTGTGACACGGCTGCTGTGACACAGCTGGTGTGACACGGCTGGTGTGACACGGCTGGTGTGACACGGCTGGTGTGACACGGCTGGTGTGACACGGCTGGTGTGACACGGCTGGTGTGACACGGCTGGTGTGACACAGCTGGTGTGACACGGCTGGTGTGACACGGCTGACTATGACACGGCTGGTGTGACATGACTGGTGTGACACAGCTGGTGTGACACGGCTGGTGTGACACGGCGGGTGTGATACGGTTGGTGTGACACGGCTGGTGTGACACGGCTGGTGTGACACGGCTGGTGTGACACGGCTGGTGTGACATGGCTGGTGTGACACAGTTGGTGTGACACGGCTGACTATGACACGGCCTGCGCGACATGACTGGTTTGACACAGCTGGTGTGACACGGCTGGTGTGACACGGCGGGTGTGACACGGCGGGTGTGACACGGCGGGTGTGACACGGCGGGTGTGATACGGCTGGTGTGATACGGCTGGTGTGACACGGCTGGTGTGACACGGCTGGTGTGACACGGCTGGTGTGACACGGCTGGTGTGACACGGCTGGTGTGACACGGGTGGTGTGACACGGGTGGTGTGATACGGCTGGTGTGACACTGCTGGTGTGACACGGTTGGTGTGACACGGCTGATGTGACACGGCTGGTGTGACACGGCTGGTGTGACACGGCTGGTGTGACACGGCTCACGGCTGGTGTGACACGGCTGGTGTGACACGGCTCACGGCTGGTGTGACACGGCTGGTGTAACACGGCTGGTGTGACACGGCTGGTGTGACACGGCTGGTGTGACACGGCTGGTGTGACACGGATCACGGCTGGTGTGACACAGCTGGTGTGACACGGCTCACGACTGGTGTGACACGGCTGGTGTGACGGCTCACGGCTGGTGTGACACGGCTGGTGTGACACGGCTCACGGCTGGTGTGACACGGCTGGTGTTACACGGATGGTGTGACACGGCTCACGTATGGTGTGACACGGCTGGTGTGACACGGCTGGTGTGACACGGCTGGTGTGATACGGCTGGTGACACGGCTGGTGTGACACGGCTCACGGCTGGTGTGACACGGCTGGTGTGACACGGCTGGTGTGACACGGCTGACTATGACACGGCTGAATATGACACGGCTGGTGTGACACGGCTGGTGTGACACGGCTGGTGTGACATGGCTGGTGTGACATGGCTGGTGTGACACGGCTGACTATGAAACGGCTGGTGTGACACGGCTGGTGTGACACGGCTGGTGTGACACGGCTGGTGTGACACGGCTGATGTGACACGGCTGGTGTGATATGGCTGGTGTGACACGGCTGGTGTGACACGGCTGATGTGACACTGCTGGTGTGACACAGCTGGTGTGACACGGTTGGTGTGACACGGCTGGTGTGACATGACTGGTGTGACATGGCCGGTGTGACACGGCTGGTGTGACACGGCTGGTGTGACAGCTGGTGTGACACGACTGCTGTGACACGGCTGGTGTGACACGGCTGGTGTGACACGGCTGGTGTGACACGGCTGATGTGACATGACTCGTGTGACACAGCTGGTGTGACACGGCTGGTGTGACACGGCTGGTGTGACACGGCTGGTGTGACACGGCTGGTGTGACACGGCTGGTGTGACACAGCTGGTGTGACACGGCTGGTGTGACATAGCTGGTGTTACACGGCTGGTGTGACACGGATGATGTGACACAGCTCACGGCTGGTGTGACACGGCTGGTGTGACACATCTGGTGTGACACGGCTGGTGTGACACGGCTGGTGTGACACGGCTGGTGTGGCACGGCTCACGGCTGGTGTGACACGGCTGGTGTGACACGGCTGATGTGACACAGCTCACGGCTGGTGTGACACGGCTGGTGTGACACAGCTGGTGTGACACGGCTGGTGTGACACAGCTGGTGTGACACGGCTGGGCTGGTGTGACACGGCTGGTGTGACATGGCTGGTGTGACACGGCTGGTGTGACACGGCTGGTGTGACACGGCTCACGGCTGGTGTGACACGGCTGGTGTGACACAGCTGGTGTGACACGGCTGGTGTGACACGGCTGGTGTGACACAGCTCACGGCTGGTGTGACACGGCTGGTGTGACACGGCTGGTGTGACACGGCTGGTGTGACACAGCTAGTGTGACACGGCTGGTGTGACACAGCTGGTGTGACACGGCTGGTGTGACACGGCTGGTGTGACACGGCTCACGGCTGGTGTGACACGGCTGGTGTGACACAGCTGGTGTGACACGGCTGATGTGACACGGCTGATGTGACACGGCTGGTGTGACATGACTGGTGTGACACGGCTGGTGTGACACGGTTGGTGTGACACGGCTGGTGTGACACGGCTGGTGTGACACGGGTCACGACTGGTGTGACACGGCTGGTGTGACGGCTCACGGCTGGTGTGACACAGCTCACGGCTGGTGTGACACGGCTGGTGTGACACGGATGGTGTGACACGGCTCACGTATAGTGTGACACGGCTGGTGTGACACGGCTGGTGTGACACGGCTGGTGTGACACGGCTCACGGCTGGTGTGACACGGCTGGTGTGACACAGCTCACGGCTGGTGTGACACGGCTGGTGTGACACGGCTGGTGTGACACAGCTGGTGTGACACGGCTGGTGTGACACGGCTGGTGTGACACGGCTCACGGCTGGTGTGACACGGCTGGTGTGACACGGCTGATGTGACACGGCTGGTGTGACATGGCTGGTGTGACACGGTTGGTGTGACACGGCTGGTGTGACATGACTGGTGTGACACGGCTGATGTGACACGGCTGGTGTGACATGGCTGGTGTGACACGGCTGGTGTGACACGGCTGGTGTGACATGACTGGTGTGACACGGCTGGTGTGACACGGTTGGTGTGACACGGCTGGTGTGACACGGCTTTCCGCTGCCATGTGACACTGCTGTCGGCTGCCGTGTGACACTGCTGTCCGCTGCCGTGTGACACTGCTGTCCGCTGCCGTGTGACACTGTTGTCCGCTGCCATGTGACACTGCTGTCGGCTGCCATGTGACACTGCTGTCCGCTGCCATGTGACACTGCTGTCCGCTGCCGTGTGACACTGCTGTCCGCTGCCATGTAACACTGCTGTCCGCTGCCGCGTGACACTGATGTCCGCTGCCGTGTGACACTGCTGGTGTGTCACTGCTGTCCGCTGCCATGTAACACTGCTGTCCGCTGCCGTGTGACACTGCTGGTGTGTCACTGCTGTCCGCTGCCGCGTGACACTGATGTCCGCTGCCGTGTGACACTGCTGGTGTGTCACTGCTGTCCGCTGCCATGTAACACTGCTGTCCGCTGCCGTGTGACACTGCTGGTGTGTCACTGCTGTCCGCTGCCGTGTGACACTGCTGTCCGCTGCCGTGTGACACTGCTGTCCGCTGCCGTGTGACACTGCTATCCGCTGCCGTGTGACACTGCTGTCCGCTGCCGTGTGACACTGCTGTCCGCTGCCGTGTGACACTGCTGTCCGCTGCCGTGTGACACTGCTGGTGTGTCACTGCTGTCCGCTGCCATGTGACACTGCTGTCCGCTGCCATGTGACACTGCTGTCCGCTGCCGTGTAACACTGCTGGTGTGTCACTGCTGTCCGCTGCCATGTGACACTGC
This sequence comes from Chirona hameri, assembly GCA_036785665.1. Lineage (NCBI taxonomy): Eukaryota > Metazoa > Arthropoda > Thecostraca > Balanomorpha > Balanidae > Chirona > Chirona hameri. The sequence continues at coordinate 68,754 of JAXIVJ010000928.1, read as the reverse complement.
TGTCCGCTGCCGTGTGACACTGCTGTCCGCTGCCGTGTAACACTGCTGTCCGCTGCCGTGTGACACTGCTGTCCGCTGCCGTGTGACACTGCTGTCAGTACTTACCCTGATCGTGAGACATTCGGCAGTGTAGGAGGAGCAGTCGACATCAGCGGCCTGGGGCGGCGGAACGGTTGTGCGCTGGCGCGCCTGTGGCGGCTGGCTGGCCGTGGTGACGGGTGGCGGCGCCTCGGTACCGGCCGCCTCACCTGGGGGCACAGCGGAACAGGGGGGGGGGGCTGCAGAGGACAGCACAGACGACAGACATTGGCCGCCGCTAGAAACCACACTGGGCGGAGCCAAGAAACCACAATAGAAACCACACTGGGCGGAACCAAGAAACTCTAGTAACTACAGATCTCGTGGTTGAATACCTCTTGTGGTTGACTTGCTACTTTCATAACGTCATACATACAACTTGTTGTAATGTCGATGAGAGCTAACAGATTGAAAGCTAAGAGTTGCATGGGAGAATAACAATCGGAAGCGCCTGAAGTGTGAACATTCGGTTGCAGTATATGTGTCAGCAGAGTTGCCGTGTACCTGAGTCCCTGCCGGCCTCCAGATCGGGCACGGTCGGCTCCCGACGCTCCCCACACAGCGTCTGACACTCCTCCTGCGTGGGGAACCTGGCGGCCAGAACTGCGTCAGTCTGACACTCTGACACTCTGACACGCTGACACGCTGACACACTGACACACTGACACGCTGACACTCTGACACACTGACACACTGACACACTGACACACTGACACACTGACAGTGACACAGACGCTCCCCACACAGCGTCTGACACTCCTCATGCGTGGGGAACCTGACGGCCAGAACTGCGTCAGTCTGACACGCTGACACTGACACACTGACACACTGACACGCTGACACACTGACACACTGACACACTGACACGCTGACACATTGACACTCTGACACACTGAAACACTGACACACTGACACACTGACACGCTGACACACTGACACACTGACACAGACGGTCCCCACACAGCGTCTGGCACTCCTCCTGCGTGGGGAACCTGGCGGCCAGAACTGCGTCAGTCGGACACTCTGACACGCTGACACATTGACAGACACTCTGACACGCTGACACGCTGACACGCTGACACACTGACACGCTGACACACTGACACGCTGACACACTGCCACGCTGACACGCTGACACACTGCCACGCTGACACACTGCCACGCTGCCACGCTGCCACGCTGCCACTCTGACACGCTGACACACTGACACACTGACACACTGACACGCTGACACGCTGACACGCTGACACGCTGACACGCTGACATGCTGACACGCTGACACACTGACACGCTGACACGCTGACACGCTGACACGCTGACACACTGACACACTGATACCCTGACACACTGACACACTGACACGCTGACACGCTGACAGACACTGCCAGGCGCTCTGGCATACTGACACACTGACACGCTGATACACTGACACGCTGACACGCTGACACGCTGACACACTGACACCCTGACACCCTGACACTCTGACACTCTGACACGCTGACACGCTGACACGCTGACTCACTGACACGCTGACAGACACTAACAGACACTCTGGCATACTGACACACTGACTCACTGACACATTGGCAGCGCCTGAGACTGCCGAGGCCATCAGCAACAGGCGGCCTCACCTGTTGACGTTGCCACCACAGCCGGTGTATTCGAATGGCCGACAGGTTGAGTCGCGGTAGTCAAAGTACCATTTGGTCTCAGTTCCGCCGCAGTCGCCGGCCGATGGGGGGATGCTGCAGGCGTCTGAAGCAGAGGTCACACAGGTCACACACAGGTGACATGGCCACAGTCAGCTGGCTATGCCAGAGTGTACCACAATGTTGCGCTCATTCGGACAGTACACAGTGAGCAACAGGCTTTGGTTCGATAGGATACAATGGACCGGTCACTGCATGGTTGGAGACAATCGATAGTCCGATACAGACGCTGCCTTCCGTGGAGCTGCCGTCTCCTCACCGCGGCGGCGCCACCCCTCAGTGCTGCCACCTACCCTGACCGCGGAACTCATCAGTGCTGCCACCTACCCTGACCGCGGAACTCATCAGTGCTGCCACCTACCCTGTCCGCGGAAATCCTCAGTGCTGCCACCTACCCTGTCCGCGGAACTCTCCGCAGGTGCGTTTGCACTGCTCCTGGCTGACAAACTTGTTGTCGTTGCCGCGACAGCCGCCATAGGTGAACTGTCTGCAGAGCGCCATGTCGGCACTGTAGAACCAGACAACACTGGGCACGCGGCACGGTCCTGGGCTGTACGGCTGGCGGCAGACCTCCGGCAGATCTATGGCGGGCACGGCGGCCATTACACGCCCGACCTCCGCACACCAGCACACACCAGCACACACCAGCACACACCAGCACACACCAGCACACACCAGCACACACCAGCACACACCAGCACACACCAGCACACACCAGCACACACCAGCACACACCAGCACACACCAGCACACACCAGCACACACCAGCACACACCAGCACACACCAGCACACACCAGCACACACCAGCACACACCAGCACACACCAGCACACACCAGCACACACCAGCACACACCAGCACACACCAGCACACACCAGCACACACCAGCACACACCAGCACACACCAGCACACACCAGCACACACCAGCACACACCAGCACACACCAGCACACACCAGCACACACCAGCACACACCAGCACACACCAGCACACACCAGCACACACCAGCACACACCAGCACACACCAGCACACACCAGCACACACCAGCACACACCAGCACACACCAGCACACACCAGCACACACCAGCACACACCAGCACACACCAGCACACACCAGCACACACCAGCACACACCAGCACACACCAGCACACACCAGCACACACCAGCACACACCAGCACACACCAGCACACACCAGCACACACCAGCACACACCAGCACACACCAGCACACACCAGCACACACCAGCACACACCAGCACACACCAGCACACACCAGCACACACCAGCACACACCAGCACACACCAGCACACACCAGCACACACCAGCACACACCAGCACACACCAGCACACACCAGCACACACCAGCACACACCAGCACACACCAGCACACACCAGCACACACCAGCACACACCAGCACACACCAGCACACACCAGCACACACCAGCACACACCAGCACACACCAGCACACACCAGCACACACCAGCACACACCAGCACACACCAGCACACACCAGCACACACCAGCACACACCAGCACACACCAGCACACACCAGCACACACCAGCACACACCAGCACACACCAGCACACACCAGCACACACCAGCACACACCAGCACACACCAGCACACACCAGCACACACCAGCACACACCAGCACACACCAGCACACACCAGCACACACCAGCACACACCAGCACACACCAGCACACACCAGCACACACCAGCACACACCAGCACACACCAGCACACACCAGCACACACCAGCACACACCAGCACACACCAGCACACACCAGCACACACCAGCACACACCAGCACACACCAGCACACACCAGCACACACCAGCACACACCAGCACACACCAGCACACACCAGCACACACCAGCACACACCAGCACACACACACACACACACACACACACACACACACACACACACACACACACACACACACACACACACACACACACACACACACACACACACACACACACACACACACACACACACACACACACACACACACACACACACACACACACACACACACACACACACACACACACACACACACACACACACACACACACACACACACACACACACACACACACACACACACACACACACACACACACACACACACACACACACACACACACACACACACACACACACACACACACACACACACACACACACACACACACACACACACACACACACACACACACACACACACACACACACACACACACACACACACACACACACACACACACACACACACACACACACACACACACACACACACACACACACACACACACACACACACACACACACACACACACACACACACACACACACACACACACACACACACACACACACACACACACACACACACACACACACACACACACACACACACACACACACACACACACACACACACACACACACACACACACACACACACACACACACACACACACACACACACACACACACACACACACACACACACACACACACACACACACACACACACACACACACACACACACACACACACACACACACACACACACACACACACACACACACACACACACACACACACACACACACACACACACACACACACACACACACACACACACACACACACACACACACACACACACACACACACACACACACACACACACACACACACACACACACACACACACACACACACACACACACACACACACACACACACACACACACACACACACACACACACACACACACACACACACACACACACACACACACACACACACACACACACACACACACACACACACACACACACACACACACACACACACACACACACACACACACACACACACACACACACACACACACACACACACACACACGACGGGGCCAGATCACGTGAGCTCACTAAATACTGCCGCGTATGCGAGCAACGGATCTGCTGTACTTATTCACTGGTATTGATTCGCGGGTCAGTAACTACCGCTTATTTGTTGCATGCTTCATAATTATACTGAATAAGCTGATGTATGTACAATGTACATACATTAGAACTGCACTCTCATCCGACGATTCTACCTCAAACAAACTACAAATGGTCAAAGGGAATAGGTCACCTTTAAATTGGGTTTTGAACAGAGATTTGTAGAACAGAGTTGTAGATTTGTAGAGCAGATCGAAAAATGGGATGTGGTGAAGGCATTACCTCGCTACACTAAGTAATTTCGACACAGGACTAGTGGGCCCCTTTTAAAAGACCCTGTTTCGGGGCGGTTTCGGAGCACGAAAGACTTCCCCGTGTCCCGAAACCGCCCCGAAACAGTCTTCTAAAAGGGGCCCACTAGTCCTGTGTCTAAATAACTTAACGTAGCGAGGTAATTATTTCACAACCCATTTTTCGATCTGCTCTACAAATCTGCTATCTCAGTTCAAAACCCCATTAACCCGCGAGTTACTGGGGTATATTTCATAACGCGACTTACTGGGGGGGGGGGGGGGGGGGCTATTTTTTAGCCCCCCCCCCTCTGATCTCATGAACTACTGGACCGAATGTAAAAATGCAAACGGAATTCGATAGCCCTGGGAAATTTATCGAAGGAAACATAATATTGTTGACCTCGGGGTCACTGATGACGTCACAGGTCAGGACAAGTACAAAATGTTTGACCGTGTCAAAAGGTCTCGATGGATGGAATTGTCGCGCAAAATTGCGATATTAAACGCATAAGCTGTCTATAAATCGGTATGATTCGTGTGTCTGACACTTCTAAGTACCTTTCTAAGCTGTTTATGACCTTGGGTCAGGTCAAGGTCATCCGAGGTCACGAGGTCAAACTGCAGATTACGGTCATTAGGCGCTGTAACACATGTTTATGGGTTTGTCTTTCGTCTAGAACGCGAAAAATGACCTTAGAACATTGTTTGTTCCATATAAATAGAAGTAAAAAGCAAAAATGGAAATGCGTTTTTTATGCATAGTAATGCTGTGAGAAGTGGTCGATTTTTGTCATTTAAAGGTCATAACCCGGTCATTTTTAAAGATATCGACTTTAAATTTGGTACACATATTCACCGCATACATCTCGATCACATATATTCCGGTTTTTGGATAATTCTGATTTTTCCTTGAAAATTTTGTTTAAAAAAAAAATGGATTTCTCAAATTTTGAATTAAAAAAATCAAAAATCCGAGATAGCAGTTTGATAGCCCGGTCGATTGTCAGTAGTTTGATTTAAACAATTTAGTTTATCTCAAATATCGTATCTTTGACAGCGTTTTCCGCAGACCATTATTTTTCAACAAAAACCGAAGAACATGACGTCACTCTGACGTCATTTCCGATTGACCTATCATAGCCTCATATTTGTCCTTTTGCCAACATGTGTAGAATTGATGTGAGAGAAGGTACTGCAAATTTGGTGACGATACCGGTGTTAGTTTAGGAGTCATTGCAAAATAACGGGAGGGGGGTGCAAAAAATAGCCCCCCCAGGAAGTCGCGGGTTAAAGGTGACCTATTCCCTTTAACTAATACTGCTCCTACTTTCTAGGTCAATAATACAGACAAGGCCGGGCATGACCTTGTTAACTACTCTGCAGATGCGAGTTGCCACCAATACAGACGGCAGATCTGAACGCTAGACTCATGCTACCTAGCCCTCCTAACAGACATGGATCATGCCCCCAGACGTTTTACCATTGAATGCAGATTGTGGCAACGGACAATACGCTATAGCACTTAGGCGCATTGCAACGTATTGCTCCTTATTTACTTCTTCACATGTAAGTTTTTTCCGTTGATCAAAGTATCAGAACACCGTGAAAATAGCCAAAGATGCTATGGATCCAGCGGATCCTAGGATCCGCTGGCTATTAGCATCTTTAGCATCTTTTATTAGCATCTTTGGCTATTTTCACGGTGTTCTGATACTTTGATCAACGGAAAAAACTTACATGTGAAGAAGTAAATAAGGAGCAATACGTTGCAATGCGCCTAAGTGCTATAGCGTATTGTCCGTTGCCACAATCTGCATTCAATGGTAAAACGTCTGGGGGCATGACCCATGTCTGCCTCCTAATCCAGCCCCATGCCGTCTCACCTTCAGCAGAATGAGGGACTGATTCATCCGGCCTCCTCCTGTCCTCTGTAGGCTGCTCGTCCTTCTCCCACTCCGGCTCCGGCTGCGGCTCGGGCTTCGGCTCCGGCTCGGACTCCGGCTCGGACTGCAGCTCCGTCTCCGGCTCCGGCTCCGTCTCCGGCTCCGGCTCCGGCTCCGGCTCCGGCTCCGGCTCCGGCTCCGGCTCCGGCTCCGGCTCCGGCTCCGGCTCCGGCTCCGGCTCCTGCTCCGGCTCCGGCTCCGTCTCCGGCTCCGGCTCGGGCTGCCACTCGGGCCGGCGCGGCTCCTCTGTCTCGCCTCCGCAGCGCTCGGCGCATTCCCTCAGACTGTTGAATTTGTTGTCGTTGCCCTGACAACCTCCGTAGTCGAACTCGAGACAGCGGCCCAGCTGAACGTCGAAGTAGTACTGGCGAAGTGAGCCGGAGCACGGACCCACCACGCGGGGCAGAGTACACACGTCTGCCGATCACCAGCAGGCCACAGCAACAGTATTAGAACTACACAAGTCCATGTGTTTCACTTTCTGCAGTATGTAACATAAATTTGCAATTGATGTTTTGACGCATGTGATGTACTCGCTCAACATGTACATTGACGCAAACACGATCAAATTATCTGAGTTATTCTTGACAAATATATGTAGTTGTATATTACCAGATGCTCAGAATGAAGCATATTCTACAATTTACTGACGTATCGAAGAGTCCATATACTGCCATTTACTGACTTATAGGAGAGTCCATATACTGCCATTTACTGACTTATCGGAGAGTCCATATACTGCCATTTACTGACGTATCGGAGTCCATATACTGCCATTTACTGACTTATCGGAGTCCATATACTGCCATTTACTGACTTATCGGAGAGTCCATATACTGCCATTTACTGACTTATCGGAGAGTCCATATACTGTCATTTACTGACTTATCGGAGTCCATATACTGCCATTTACTGACTTATCGGAGAGTCCATATACTGCCATTTACTGACTTATCGGAGAGTCCATATACTGCCATTTACTGACTTATCGGAGAGTCCATATACTGTCATTTACTGACTTATCGGAGTCCATATACTGCCATTTACTGACTTATCGGAGAGTCCATATACTGCCATTTACTGACTTATCGGAGAGTCCATATACTGCCATTTACTGACTTATCGGAGAGTCCATATACTGCCATTTACTGACTTATCGGAGAGTCCATATACTGCCATTTACTGACTTGGCTCATACTGCAAACTGAACATTGCTTCTAATCGTGTGTTGGAGGTGATGACGCACCCTGAGCGGCTCCGCAGCGCTGACGGCACTCGTCCCTGGTCGTGAAGCGGTTCTGGTTGCCGCCGCAGCCGCCGTACATGAACTGGGTGCAGACGCCCACCCGCGAGTCGTAGTACCAGAGAGCCGCGGCGTCACTGCACGACGAGCCAGCGTCCCCGGCCAGGAAACACGACTCTGTGGGACACACATCGGGACATGTGGCAGGGAACACGACTTTGTGGGACACACATCGGTACATGTGGCAGGGAACACGACTCTGTGGGACATACATCGGGACATGTGGCAGGGAACACGACTCTGTGGGACACACATCGGGACATGTGGCAGGGAACACGACTCTGTGGGACAGACATCGGGGCATGTGGCAGGGAACACGACTCTGTGGGGCATACATCGGGACATGTGGCAGGGAACACGACTCAGTGGGACACACATCGGGACATGTGGCAGGGAACACGACTCAGTGGGACACACATCGGGACATGTGGCAGGGAACACGACTCAGTGGGACACACATCGGGACATGTGGCAGGGAACACGACTCTGTAGGACATATATCGGGATATGTGGCAGGAAGCACGACTCAGTGGGACACACATCGGGACATGTGGCAGGGAACACGACTCAGTGGGACACACATCGGTACATGTGGCAGGGAACACGACTTTGTGGGACACACATCGGGACATGTGGCAGGAAACACGACTCTGTGGGACATATATCGGGACATGTGGCAGGGAACACGACTCAGTGGGACACACATCGGGACATGTGGCAGGGAACACGACTCTGTGGGACACTCATCGGGACATGTGACAGGGAACACGACTCTGTGGGACACACATCGGGACATAAGGCAGGGAACACGACTCTGTGGGACACACATCGGTACATGTGGCAAGGAACACGACTCTGTGGGACAGACATCGGGACATGTGGCAGGGACACGACTTTGTGGGACACACATCGGTACATGTGGCAGGGAACACGACTCTGTGGGACACACATCGGGACATGATCGCACAAGTGCGATAAAGTGGCAGGGAACACGACTATGTGGGACACACATCGGGACATGTGGCAGGGAACACGACTCTGTGGGACACACATCGGTACATGTGGCAGGGAACACGACTCTGTGGGACACTCATCGGGACATGTGACAGGGAACACGACTCTGTGGGACACACATCGGGACATGTGGCAGGGAACACGACTCTGTGGGACACACATCGGGACATAAGGCAGGGAACACGACTCTGTGGGACACACATCGGGACATAAGGCAGGGAACACGACTCTGTGGGACACACATCGGTACATGTGGCAAGGAACACGACTCTGTGGGACAGACATCGGGACATGTGGCAGGGACACGACTTTGTGGGACACACATCGGTACATGTGGCAGGGAACACGACTCTGTGGGACACACATCGGGACATGATCGCACAAGTGCGATAAAGTGGCAGGGAACACGACTATGTGGGACACTCATCGGGACATGTGACAGGGAACACGACTCTGTGGGACACACATCGGGACATGTGGCAGGGAACACGACTCAGTGGGACACACATCGGGACATGTGACAAGGAACACGACTCTGTGGGACACACATCGGGACATGTGGCAGGGAACACGACTCTGTGGGACACACATCGGTACATGTGGCAGGGAACACGACTCTGTGGGACACTCATCGGGACATGTGACAGGGAACACGACTCTGTGGGACACACATCGGGACATGTGGCAGGGAACACGACTCTGTGGGACACACATCGGGACATAAGGCAGGGAACACGACTCTGTGGGACACACATCGGGACATAAGGCAGGGAACACGACTCTGTGGGACACACATCGGTACATGTGGCAAGGAACACGACTCTGTGGGACAGACATCGGGACATGTGGCAGGGACACGACTTTGTGGGACACACATCGGTACATGTGGCAGGGAACACGACTCTGTGGGACACACATCGGGACATGATCGCACAAGTGCGATAAAGTGGCAGGGAACACGACTATGTGGGACACTCATCGGGACATGTGACAGGGAACACGACTCTGTGGGACACACATCGGTACATGTGGCAGGGAACACGACTCTGTGGGACACACATCGGGACATGTGGCAGGGAACACGACTCCGTGGGACATACATCGGGACATGTGGACAGAAGAAGGCGAAGATTAAACGTCGAGCACAAGTATTAGAAGCTACTAACTACTTAGCATAACAAAATTATCCATACGAGCCAGTCAAACAGTACCCAGATGAGCTGGTTGACCGGGCGCCTGGGTCTCTCGATGTTAACGAGCCAGTCAAACAGTACCCAGATGAGCTGATTGACCGGGCGCCTGGGTCTCTCGATGTTAACGAGCCAGTCAAACAGTACCCAGATGAGCTGATTGACCGGGCGCCTGGGTCTCTCGATGTTAACGAGCCAGTCAAACAGTACCCAGATGAGCTGATTGACCGGGCGCCTGGGTCTCTCGATGTTAACGAGCCAGTCAAACAGTACCCAGATGAGCTGATTGACCGGGCGCCTGGGTCTCTCGATGTTAACGAGCCAGTCAAACAGTACCCAGATGAGCTGATTGACCGGGCGCCTGGGTCTCTCGATGTTAACGAGCCAGTCAAACAGTACCCAGATGAGCTGATTGACCGGGCGCCTGGGTCTCTCGATGTTAACGAGCCAGTCAAACAGTACCCAGATGAGCTGGTTGACCGGGCGCCTGGGTCTCTCGATGTTAACGAGCCAGTCAAACAGTACCCAGATGAGCTGATTGACCGGGCGCCTGGGTCTCTCGATGTTAACGAGCCAGTCAAACAGTACCCAGATGAGCTGGTTGACCGGGCGCCTGGGTCTCTCGATGTTAACGAGCCAGTCAAACAGTACCCAGATGAGCTGATTGACCGGGCGCCTGGGTCTCTCGATGTTAACGAGCCAGTCAAACAGTACCCAGATGAGCTGATTGACCGGGCGCCTGGGTCTCTCGATGTTAACGAGCCAGTCAAACAGTACCCAGATGAGCTGATTGACAGGGCGCCTGGGTCTCTCGATGTTAACGAGCCAGTCAAACAGTACCCAGATGAGCTGATTGACCGGGCGCCTGGGTCTCTCGATGTTAACGAGCCAGTCAAACAGTACCCAGATGAGCTGATTGACCGGGCGCCTGGGTCTCTCGATGTTAACGAGCCAGTCAAACAGTACCCAGATGAGCTGATTGACCGGGCGCCTGGGTCTCTCGATGTTAACGAGCCAGTCAAACAGTACCCAGATGAGCTGGTTGACCGGGCGCCTGGGTCTCTCGATGTTAACGAGCCAGTCAAACAGTACCCAGATGAGCTGATTGACCGGGCGCCTGGGTCTCTCGATGTTAACGAGCCAGTCAAACAGTACCCAGATGAGCTGATTGATTGCCTGGGTCTCTCGATGTTAACGAATATCACTGGTGACTTATACGACCCAACGAACGTCGTACCCCCCTTACCCCCCCCCCCCCCCCCCCCCCTGTTTCAACCCGTGCAATCGATTCATTCGCAACTACCATACCTTCAAAACCAACGTCTGTCTCCAACGTCAGCCGAAGGCGTAACGAACAAATCAGTTGAATGAAATAATAATATCCTCCAAAGACTGTCATGATCATGGTGTGACTACATGGGGCGTCTGTAGCTGAGCCAGTCACTGACCGATCGCGAACTGGGTCGGCTCGGCCTCGACCTTGCGCGCCTCGCACTTGTCGCGACACTCGGTGTCCGAGCGGAAGTTGTTCCGGTTGCCCTCGCAGCCGCCATAGTAGAACGGCTCGCAGCGGCCCTCCTGCAGGTCGTACGAGTAGCGGATCGTGTAGTTGGTGCACGAGCCCCGGTCCTGCCGGTCGGTGCAGGCCTCCGCCGCTGCCGGCCAGAACAAGTCAGGTCAGGTCAGATCAGGTCAGATCAGGTCGGATCAGGTCAGGTCAGGTCAGGTTAGGTCAGGCCGGATCAGGTCAGGTCAGGTCGGATCAGGTCAGGTCGGATCAGGTCAGGTCAGATCAGGTCAGGTCGGATCAGGTCAAGTCAGGTCAGATAAGGTCAGGTCAAGTTAGGTCAGATAAGGTCAGGTCGATCAGGCCGGATCAGGTCAGGTCAGGTCAGGTCGGATCAGGTCAGATCAGGTCGGATCAGGTCAGGTCAGACCAGATCAGGTCAGGTCAGGTCGGATCAGGTCAGGTCAGGTCGGATCAGGTCAGGTCAGGTCAGGTCAGGTCAGATCGGATCGGATCGGATCGGATCAGGTCAGGTCAGGTCAGGTCAGGTCAGGTCAGGTCAGGTCAGGTCAGGTCAGGTCAGGTCGGATCAGGTCATGTCAGATCAGATCAGGTCAGATCAGATCAGATCAGATCAGATCAGATCAGATCAGGTCAGGTCAGGTCAGATCAGATCAGATCAGGTCAGGTCAGGTCGGATCAGGTCAGGTCGGGTCAGGTCAGGTCGGATCAGGTTATGTCAGTTCGGATCAAGTCATGTCAGATCAGATCAGGTCAGGTCAGATCAGATCAGATCAGGTCAGGTCAGGTCGGATCAGGTCAGGTCAGATCAGGTCAGGTCAGGTCAGGTCAGGTCAGGTCAGGTCAGGTCAGGTCAGGCCAGGTCAGGTCAGGTCAGGTCAGGTCAGGTCAGATCAGGTCAGGGCAGGTCAGGGCAGGTCAGGTCAGGTCAGGTCAGGTCAGGTCAGGTCAGGTCAGGTCAGGTCAGGTCAGGTCAGGTCAGGTCAGGTCGGATCAGGTCAGGTCAGATCAGATCAGGTCATGTCAGGTCATATCAGGTCAGGTCAGGTCAGGTCAGGTCAGATCAGGTCAGATCATCAGGTCAGGTCATATCAGGTCAGATCAGGTCAGGTCGGATCAGGTCAGGTCAGGTCAGGTCAGGTCAGGTCAGATCAGGTCAGGTCGGATCAGGTCAGGTCAGGTCAGGTCAGGTCAGGTCAGGTCAGGTCGGATCAGGTCAGGTCAGATCAGATCAGGTCATGTCAGGTCATATCAGGTCAGGTCAGGTCAGGTCAGATCAGGTCAGATCATCAGGTCAGGTCATATCAGGCCAGATCAGGTCAGGTCGGATCAGGTCAGGTCAGGTCAGGTCAGGTCAGGTCAGGTCAGGTCGGATCAGGTCAGGTCAGGTCAGGTCAGGTCAGATCAGGTCAGGTCAGGTCAGGCCAGGTCAGGCCAGGTCAGGCCAGGACAGACCAGGTCAGGTCAGGTCAGGTCAGGTCAGGTCAGGTCAGGTCAGGTCAGGTCAGGTCAGGTCAGGTCAGGTCAGGTCAGATCAGGTCAGATCAGGTCAGATCAGATCAGGTCAGGGTCTCCTCTCAGTCAGTGGAGTGGCCAATCATCCAGCCCCCCTCCCCCTCGCCATCGTCAGCCACCACTCACCATTCCAAATACATACACATGCATCATTGTGAAAAGTAGCCCACAGTTCCGGGCCCACAGACACAATAGCATTTGAAGTGATGCTGCACTGTTGACTAATTCGCTAACTGGCCAGAGTTGCCGGAGTGGCCGGAGTGGCTGGAGTGGCCGGAGTGGCCGGAGTGGCCGGAGTGGCCGGAGTGGCCGGAGTGGCCGGAGTGGCCGGAGTGGCCGGAGTGGCCGGAGTGGCCGGAGTGGCCGGAGTGGCCGGAGTGGCCGGAGTGGCCGGAGTGGCCGGAGTGGCCGGAGTGGCCGGAGTGGCCGGAGTGGCCGGAGTGGCCGGAGTGGCCGGAGTGGCCGGAGTGGCCGGAGTGGCTGGAGTGGCCGCAGTCTTACCGTAGACGTGCGAGGGGCACGACTCATCGCACTCCTCCTCGCTCTCGAACTGGTTCAGGTTACCGTCGCAGCCGGTGTAGTAGAACGGCGAGCATCGGCTCTCCTGGTAGTCAAAGTACCAGCGAGGCAGCGACTCGCCGCACGAGCCCTCGGCGCGAGGCAGCGAACAGATGGCTAAAACACACAGAGAGGTTAGACATACAATGAAGTGTTCTTAGATTTCGGCTCAGCAGCTGCCATTTGTTAACTTGTGACACAAATGTACGGCGTCCGTAAGCCCCACTCATCGGCAGCATCATGTGGCGAATGTGTATTCAATGGAAAACAAAACGCGACGCGCCAAAGGAAGGCATGGCACGACTGTCCGCTGTCCCGCTGTCCCGCTGTCCCGCTGTCCCGCTGTCCCGCTGTCCCGCTGTCCCGCTGTCCCGCTGCCCGTTGTCGGACACTGTACCGCATGGTCTACACACTACCAGTTCACAAGACCCCAGTCAGACGGTCGCCAAAAACAGTTCAACATAAAATTACGATCATTCAGAAAACGGAATATTTCGTTTTTCTAAGTTCAATTGTTACGAGTTTCAAGTATTATATTCGAGTATACTTGTTAATGGATATTTCCATTTCGAAATGTCTACTTGAATTTGATATAAGATCCAACTGTTTACGGTAGGCCATGCCATGGCCAGTGAGTACCTGACGGCGTACCACCGGCCGTGCTGGCCGTACCTTTCCTCCCCGGCCGGGCGCAGCGGTGTGTGCACTCCTCCTTGGTGAGGAAGTTGTTCTCGTTGGCCTTGCAGCCACCGTAGTTGAACTCCTGGCACGTGGACGACTCCTTGCCGAAGTACCAGCGGGGGTTGTTGCCGGCACAGGGGCCGGGCATGACTGGCTGCTCACACGGGTCTGCCAGACAACACGGTATACACGGCTCAATAACACAATTATACACGACTCACACGGGTCAGACCCCTGGACATGGACACGGGAGTTGGCACCGTCCAACCCCCTATGCAAAATGTATTTGCAGATTTGGGCTCTTCTCGCCTTGGCGAACCTTTTGCCATCAAACGAATTTTAACCCAAGTAAAAGAAAATATTTTAGCAAAAATATTGGCCGAAAAGTGAGGGGGTCATGCCCCCTCCCCCCCCCCCCCCTGTTCCTTTGCTGAAAAGGATTCCATAAAACTGAACCGTTTAACTGATGGTATAAGGCAGCCAATAGACTGTACCTAATAACCTCTGTGCCAAGTTTGTGGTGATGTTGGCGATGTTGCCACTACTCTCCGTTACACCCCTCACCCAGCGTGTCGGGGATAACACAGGTCTGCTGGCAGTCCTCCGCTGTGGCGAACCGGTTTCCGTTGCCGAGGCAGCCCCCGTAGACGAAGGGCTCGCAGCGGCTGTGTTCGCGGTTGTAGTACCAGGACGGATAGTGGCCGTCACAGGCTCCCTTGACCACCGGCAGCTGGCAGGCCTCTGTAATTACACACACGCACACATACAGATGATATTAGTCCCTGTAGCTCAGTCGGGAGGGCGCTGGACTTCTGACCTATCCCGGTTGTGGCAGCCCGGGTTCGAGTCGCTTCGGCGCTCGCTATTTGCTCCTGACTGGGATGGCCTGCGGCCGGTGGCAGCGGTCGCACTCAAGGTCAGGTGACGTCAGTGAGCGGGGCGTACCGTGTCCAGGTATGTCGGGCACGTAAAACTTTCGTCTCTGAATTCTGCCGGCCAACAGAAATTGCGCGATCGGGTGGTGGGTCAGGACCTGCACAACAAGCTCTGCTTAGCGCGGGTCCTGACCTCGGAAATCCATCCATACAAAACATTCGGACTAAATTTATTATTTAAAAAAAAAACAGACGGTCCAGGCGCCGATTCAGGATGTCGGTCAGGGGGGGGGGGATGCACATACAAAAGGTTGCGCCCTACGGGCGCCACTTTTTGTATGTTGGCGGGCGCGACATGGGCACGACCCGGGCTCAAGGGGGGCCAGCGCACCCCTTAGATCCGCGCCTGCGGTCAGCTACATAAAAACACACACACACACGCACGCGCACGCGCACGCGCACGCGCACGCGCACGCGCACGCGCACGCGCACGCGCACACGCACGCGCACACGCACACGCACACGCACACGCACACGCACACGCACACGCACACGCACACGCACACGCACACGCACACGCACACGCACACGCACACGCACACGCACACGCACACGCACACGCACACGCACACGCACACGCACACGCACACACACACACACACACACACACACACACACACACACACACACACACACACACACACACACACACACACACACACACACACACACACACACACGCACACGCACACTCGCACGTAATACTGTTACATGACGACCAAGGCCCAAGCATTAACTCATTTCGTCCAAGTATTAAGTTATGCCAACACCATTTTGCTTACACATGTATATATTAACCCAGCATTAACCATATACTAACATATGTTGTTAAACCATTAAAGGGATATTGCCACCTCGCAGGCCAATATGCAGTTTTTGGTGTGTATCGGTAGATTAAGCGTGTCCGCATAAACTGCGCCCTCCCCCCTTAGATCAAACAATACATTTGCACCACTCATGATTGGTACACATTCGTAAAATTGGAGTCGCCTCATCACTATTTAGAATCACTTCTTTGCGGACTATGATTTGTTTTGAATATTGCAAACTCAACATCACCATTCTGTCAGTGCACTTTAAAATAAAAATGCATATAAAGTTAATTATATTTGCAACAACCATAGCCTCTTTCACAATAAAACATGAATAAAACAGCAAGAATAGCTATGACTCGACATTGGTGTCATAGGAGATTTGTGACCAATACCTTATCAGTAAGGCGCCGTAGTTGGCGATGAACGAGCGAGCGCGAAGGAAATGTATGGGAATTTCAACTTGATCGGGCAAGTAGTTTCTGAGATACACAAAAGGGTGCGCACGTGCGCACGTGCAGAGGCACCCACCTATGACTCAGGGGAAAGTGGGGGCTGAGAGGTCCCTAACCACACACCAAATTTGAACACAATCGGCTCAACCGTTCCAGAGATATAGAATAGGGGTGTGCACGTGTGCACGTGCAAAGCCACCATACCCATGACTTGTGGAAAGGCGGTGGCTGAGAGGTCCCTAACCACACACCAAATTTGAACACAATCGGCTCAGCCGTTCCTGGGATATAGAACAGGGGTGTGCACGTGCGCACGTGCAGAGGCACCCCGCCAATAACTTGTAGGAAAGTGGCGGCTGAGAGGTCCCTAACCACACACAAAATTTGAACACAATCAGCTCAGCCGTTGCGGAGGTATTGCGAGAGGAAAAAAACACCTTCCACACCCCTAACGCGGCACGCGCCACGCGCAGTGGTAGTCACCCATGTGAGTCGGCACTGGTCTCAAACAGAGTGTGTGGTTAGGGACCTCTCAGGTCGTAGGTTGGATGGGGCTGCTCAGCAAAGAAGCCCGCTTGTCAATGGGACGTGCGGTTGCATAAATATTAGCTTGTCAAAAGCGTCGCCACGGGCCGGGCCGGGCCGGGCCGCACATATTCAGATTTTTCCCATATACCACGGAAAAAACGAGCGAGCGCGAAGCGCTCGCTCGTAATAACACAGATATACTTTTCAAGGTCAAGTCTCGGCGAATTCGGACGCTTCGACTTTGGGCGGGCGCCAATGCACAGCCAAACTGGATGATAGCGGCCATCATGAATCTAGTACTGAGCACAGCTGGGACCAACGTTTTGGAGTCAGAAAAACAAATTGCCGATACCCTACTTTAGGTGCTGCAGGAGCAAGTTTGAGCTTGAGCATACACGATTGTTGATCCCCACCATTCATTTCTGCTGCTTTTTAGAAATCTTCCGGAGGTGGCAATATCCCTTTAACCCATGCCGTCCCAGTGCTGATCCTTATCCAGGTATCACGCCGTCCCAGTGCTGATCCCTATCCAGGTATCACGCCGTTCCAGTGCTGATCCTTATCCAGGTATCACGCCGTCCCAGTGCTGACCCCTATCCAGGTATCACGCTGTCCCAGTGCTGATCCCTATCCAGGTATCACGCCGTCCCAGTGCTGATCCCTATCCAGGTATCACGCTGTCCCAGTGCTGATACCTATCCAGGTATCACTCCGTCCCAGTGCTGATCCCTATCCAGGTATCACGCCGTCCCAGTGCTGATCCCTATCCAGGTATCACGCCGTCCCAGTGCTCACCCATGCCCTCGGGCTCGACGCAGAGCGCCTTGCAGCTCTCCTGGGACTCGAAGCTGTTGTCGTTGCCGGCACAGCCGCCGTACCAGAAGCGGGAGCAGCCGCCGTACTCCATGTCGAAGAACCAACGCACCGTGAAGTCACGGCATTTGCCGCGCTCCTTCTTCATCCCGCAGATCTCTGTCCAACAGGTCACCAACAGGTCACGAACAGGTCACGAACAGGTCACGAACAGGTCACGAACAGGTCACGAACAGGTCAGCAACGGATCAGCAACGGGTCAGCAACAGGTCATTAACAGGTCAGCAACAGGCCAGCAACAGGTCAGCAACAGGTCAGCAACAGGTCATCAACAGGTCAGCAACAGGTCAGCAACAGGTCAGCAACAGGTCAGCAACAGGTCAGCAACAGGTCAGCAACAGGTCAGCAACAGGTCAGCAACAGGTCAGCAACAGGCCAGCAACAGGTCAGCAACAGGTCAGCAACAGGTCAGCAACAGGTCAGCAACAGGTCAGCAACAGGTCAGCAACAGGTCAGCCAGACAGTCGCAGTAGGCCACACACAAACACACCCCCACACCCACACCCACACCCACACCCACACTCACACTCACACTCACACCCACACCCACACCCACACCCACACCCACACCCACACTCACACTCACACTCACACTCACACTCACACTCACACTCACACTCACACTCACACTCACACTCACACTCACACTCACACTCACACTCACACTCACACTCACACTCCACACCCACACCCACACCCACACCCACACCCACACCCACACCCACACCCACACCCACACCCACACCCACACCCACACCCACACCCACACCCACACCCACACCCACACCCACACCCACACCCACACCCACACCCACACCCACACCCACACCCACACCCACACCCACACCCACACCCACACCCACACCCACACCCACACCCACACCCACACCCACACCCACACCCACACCCACACCCACACCCACAGCCACAGCCACAGCCACAGCCACAGCCACAGCCGCAGCCACAGCCACAGCCACAGCCGCAGCCGCAGCCACAGCCACAGCCACAGCCACAGCCACAGCCACAGCCACAGCCACAGCCACAGCCACAGCCACAGCCACAGACACAGACACAGACCACGACTGACAACCAGCTCAGGTGGGTAACTGTATCATACGTAAATGTATCCAATTTTCCCAGTCCAAATGCCGCCAGTCCGTCTGCAATATGACTGAGGATAGTTACCCGACTAAATCACCCCTAACCCGGACTAACCCGGACTAAGTTACCCGACTAAATCACCCCTAACCCGGACTAACCCGGACTAAGTTACCCGACTAAATCACCCCTAACCGGACTAACCCGGACTAACCCGGACTAACCCGGACTAACCCGGAATAACCCGGACTAACCCGGACTATCCCGGACACACCCGGACACACCCGGACACACCCGGACACACCCGGACACACCCGGACACACCCGGACTAACCCGGACTAACCCGGACTAACCCGGACTAACCCGGACTAACCCGGACTAACCCGGACTAACCCGGACTAACCCGGACTAACCCGGACTAACCCGGACTAACCCGAACTAACCCGGACTAACCCGGACTAACCCGGACTAACCCGGACTAACCCGGACTAACCCGGACTAACCCGGACTAACCCGGACTAACCCGGACTAACCCGGACTAACCCGGACTAACCCGGACTAACCCGGACTAACCCGGACTAACCCGGACTAACCCGGACTAACCCGGACTAACCCGGACTAACCCGGACTAACCCGGACTAACCCGGACTAACCCGGACTAACCCGGACTAACCCGGACTAACCCGGACTAACCCGGACTAACCCGGACTAACCCGGACTAACCCGGACTATCCCGGACTAACCCGGACTAACACGGACTAACACGGACTAACCCGGACTAACTCACCCGACTAAATCACCCGTAACCCGGACTAACCCAGACTAAGTTACCCGACTAAATCACCCCTAACCCGGACTAAACCGGACTAAGTTACCCGACTAAATCACCCCTAACCGCGGCTTCTCACCTAACAAATCGATACATTCAAAACATTTGGATTAAATTTATAAAATACAAATAAAAAAGCCTGAACAAATGTCGTTATCCTTTGCAGAACGTTAGTCGCTGTCCACTGCAGACACGCCTAACGACCCACTGCAGACACGCCTAACGACCCACTGCAGACACGCCTAACGACCCACTGCAGACACGCCTAACGACCCACTGCAGACGCGCCTAACGACCCACTGCAGACACGCCTAACAACCCACTGCAGACACGCCTAACGACCCACTGCAGACACGCCTAACGACCCATTGCAGACACGCCTGACGACCCACTGCAGACACGCCTAACGACCCACTGCAGACACGCCTAACGACCCACTGCAGACACGCCTAACGACCCACTGCAGACACGCCTAACGACCCGCTGCAGACACGCCTAACGACCCACTGCAGACACGCCTAACGACCCACTGCAGACACGCCTAACGACCCACTGCAGACACGCCAACGACCCACTGCAGACACGCCTAACGACCCACTGCAGACACGCCTAACTACCCACTGCAGACACGCCTAACGACCCACTGCAGACACGCCTAACGACCCACTGCAGACACGCCTAACGACCCACTGCAGACACGCCTAACGACCTACTGCAGACACGCCTAACGACCCACTGCAGACACGCCTAACGACCCACTGCAGACACGCCTAACGACCCACTGCAGACACGCCTAACGACCCACTGCAGACACGCCTAACGACCCACTGTAGACACGCCTAACGACCCACTGCAGACACGCCTAACGACCCACTGCAGACACGCCTAACGACCCACTGCAGACACGCCTAACGACCCACTGCAGACGCGCCTAACGACCCACTGCAGACGCGCCTAACGACCCACTGCAGACACGCCTAACGACTCACTGCAGACACGCCTAACGACCCACTGCAGACGCGCCTAACGACCCACTGCAGACACGCCTAACGACCCACTGCAGACACGCCTAACGACCTAACGGGCGAATTTGCGCGCCGAATTCCAGAACGTAGGCAGATAAAGAGCCCAGGCAGAGCCCTGTGCGGCGACTACGCGTGCAGCCGTCATTCAGGGTAACTTTAGCCGTCATTCAGGGTAACTTTAGCCGTCATTCAGGGTTAACTTTAGCCGTCATTTAGTGTAACTTTAGCAGTCATTCAGGGTAACTTTAGCCGTCATTCAGGGTAACTTTAGCAGTCATTCAGTGTAACTTTAGCTGTCATTCAGTGTAACTTTAGCAGTCATTAGCCGGTTTTAGTATCGTCCATACTTGGTTCTCCAACATATCTTCCGTTAAAAAAAAAAAAAAATGATTTTGCGGACATTTCCCCCCCATTTTTTTGGGGGGGGAGGGGGGTCAAAAACCCAAACGTTTGCAAATCCGAGACAGTCCACGAAGACAATGAAGACAATGAAGACGATGAAGACAATCTCATTTCCTTTCTTTTGACGTTTTTGCATTTGCAATTTAAAACTCTATTTTCTACGAATTTGCAAACATTATCGTTTTTCCACACACAATGGCATGACATGACGTCCTTAACCCGCGCACTGCAGGGGCTTTGCACCGAACACGAACTGCAGGGGGGTTGATTTCCGCCCCCCCCCCCCCCAGTCAGTTGAACACGCCTAATTGTGCTTGTAGTCGTTAGGCGATAAGTCGGCGCGTTTCCCATAGGTCCCATGTTAAATTACGCCGTTAGGCGATTAGCCTAGTGTCAGTGGACGGCGCGACCTTTAGTTGCCGTCATCCTTTTGACGGCAGCGACGACGCCACTGTCTACCACTGCCGGTCTGCATGTCCCCCCCCCCCCCCCCCCCAGGGCCACTGACCTGCCGGCTGGAGCGGCTTGTCGTGGCAGCCCTCGAAGTCGGCCCCGACCGCCTCGGTGACGCCGTCTGGACAGCAGCCGTACGGGTAGGTCTCGCAGCCGCAGCCCTCGTAACCGAGCCCGCTGGCCTGCGTACGGCGGTCAGGGCAGCAGCCAAACTCGGCGTAGTCACAGCCGCACTCTGCCCAGGTCAGCACAGGTCAGTAGTCACACACAGGTCAGCACAGGTCAGTAGTCACACACAGGTCAGCACAGGTCAGTAGTCACACACAGGTCAGCACAGATCAGTAGTCACACACAGGTCAGCACAGGTCAGTAGTCACACACAGGTCAGCACAGATCAGTAGTCACACACAGGTCAGCACAGATCAGTAGTCACACACAGGTCAGCACAGATCAGTAGTCACACACAGGTCAGCACAGATCAGTAGTCACACACAGGCAGTGTCCTAGCATTGGGAAATTTGGGTGGATGACACCCTATGGATACTATTTTTCCACTCTTTTTCCTGAGTTTTACTGTGAATTTCCCACTCCTTATTTGAAAATGTATTGGATAATTGGAAACCTGATACTGATTTATGGATGTAATAATAGGGACAGCCTGTGGATGGAAAGACAGGGAAGAATTGGCATGGGTAATAACTAACTTTGGTGAGCAGGTAATTGGGTAATAAATCCTGATGCATATGCTTTTTGGTTGAATTTTCCACTCTTTATACTTATTTTTAGTCAGAATTTTCCACTCCGCACCCCAGCTCCAAAGCAATTATAGGAGCCTGCACACAGGTCAGCACAGGTCAGCACAGGTCAGCACAGGTCAGCAGAATACACATAGGTCAGTAGTCTAGACAGTACAAAAAGTCAACAGATAGCGCTAATTGTGTTCGCAATCAATGACAACATTCAAAGCAAGTTCCTAAACAAACAGACGTTTCGACAAACAGGGTGTCTTCGTCAGTGTAAATTATCAATATTTAAATGATAAAGACATTAGACATTAGACACAAAGACATTAATACAAAGTCAAGCAAACACAATCAGCTTCAGGCAAACTAAGAGAAACATTACTTGCGTATTGATCTAAAATTCTAGTTATAACACGTTCCTAGTTTTGACACGTCCCTTCCATTTGAACATCTCCTAAAACTGAACCACAATGCACCGCGACAGGGCGCCAGTGTTCATTTTACGTCTTCCTCTTCAATGCAATTTTCGCTCCAGATTTTGCCCAGGTAAAGAATCCAGTTTTTATTTATTTAGTGTATCATCTAAAAGAATATGAGCTGCTTCCATAGTTTTCCTAATTGATTTGGACATGCCTTCTTCAATAGCATGAGCTCTTCCCCATGCTGGTAGTTTTGACATTTTTCAATATGTAGGACAATTGCATTTGATCGATTATGGTTCCGGACGTCGCGTTTGTGCTCTTTTAAACTCGTCTCCAGTCCCCTTCCCGTTTCCCACACATACGACTTGTTGCATGAGCCCGAACATGGGATATTATACACGACACTGTCACTCCCTGAATTTACAATCTCAGGATGCACCAAGTTACCTATTCTCTTTTCGAACCCATCGCTGTGCATTGGGGTTCAGTTTTAGGAGATGTTCAAATGGAAGGGACGTGTCAAAACTAGGAACGTGTTATAACTATAATTTTAGATCAATACGCAAGTAATGTTTTTCTTAGTTTGCCTGAAGCTGATTGTGATTGCTTGCCTTTGCATTAATGTCTTTGTGTCTAATGTCTTATGTCTTTAGAATTTAAATATTGATAATTTACACTGACGAAGGCACCCTGTTTGTCGAAACGTCTGTTTGTTTAGGAACTTGCTTTGAATGTTGTCATTGGTTGCGAATAAAACTATCATGTCTGATACATTAAGACAGCGCTAAGACAACCACTTGAGCTGCAGATGTGAACACTTCCTCTCCTGGTAACATCTCCCACGTATGACCAGCTGAACTCCCCCTCCCACCTATGACCGGTTGCAGCCATTGGCCCCATGACGTATCCCCGTCATGGGGTCTGCTAGTGAAGCAGAAAAGGACCACAGTTTGCCGCTGAAACCGAGCCAAATTGACAAGGAGCGATTACGTAACTGAAAGGAAGAAAGGAAGGACTTGTGTTGCTGATAAGTGATAACTACTGTTCTCACCCTCCTGGTTGGGTCCCTGCGCCACCGTCTCTCCGTCGGGACAGCAGCCGTATGGGAAGGTGTGGCAGCCGCAGCCCAGACTGTCCGGTCCGGCGGCCGGGGTGTACCGGTCCTGACAGCAGGCGTACTCTGTGTATTGGCAGCCGCAGCCCTCCAGCGCCGGACCGCGGGCCAGCGTGCGGTTATCGGGGCAGCAGCCGAACGCAGAGTACTCACAGCCGCAGCCTATCCAGAGATGGCACAGATGACACAGATGACACAGATGACACAGATGACACAGATGACACAGATGACACAGATGACACAGATGACACAGATGACACAGATGACACAGATGACACAGATGACACAGATGACACAGATGACACAGATGACACAGATGACACAGATGACACAGATGACACAGATGACACAGATGACACAGATGACACAGATGACACAGATGACACAGATGGCACAGATGGCACAGATGGCACAGATGGCACAGATGGCACAGATGGCACAGATGGCACAGATGGCACAGATGGCACAGATGGCACAGATGGCACAGATGGCACAGATGGCACAGATGGCACAGATGGCACAGATGGCACAGATGGCACAGATGGCACAGATGGCACAGATGGCACAGATGGCACAGATGGCACAGATGGCACAGATGGCACAGATGGCACAGATGGCACAGATGGCACAGATGGCACAGATGGCACAGATGGCACAGATGGCACAGATGGCACAGATGGCACAGATGGCACAGATGGCACAGATGGCACAGATGGCACAGATGGCACAGATGGCACAGATGGCACAGATGGCACAGATGGCACAGATGGCACAGATGGCACAGATGGCATAGATGGCACAGATGGCACAGATGGCACAGATGGCACAGATGGCACAGATGGCACAGATGGCACAGATGGCACAGATGGCACAGATGGCACAGATGGCACAGATGGCACAGATGGCACAGATGGCACAGATGGCACAGATGGCACAGATGGCACAGATGGCACAGATGGCACAGATGGCACAGATGGCACAGATGGCATAGATGGCACAGATGGCACAGATGGCACAGATGGCACAGATGGCACAGATGGCACAGATGGCACAGATGGCACAGATGGCACAGATGGCATAGATGGCACAGATGGCACAGATGGCACAGATGGCACAGATGGCACAGATGGCACAGATGGCACAGATGGCACAGATGGCACAGATGGCACAGATGGCACAGATGGCACAGATGGCACAGATGGCACAGATGGCACAGATGGCACAGATGGCACAGATGGCACAGATGGCACAGATGGCACAGATGGCACAGATGGCACAGATGGCACAGATGGCACAGATGGCACAGATGGCACAGATGGCACAGATGGCACAGATGGCACAGATGGCATAGATGGCACAGATGGCACAGATGGCACAGATGGCACAGATGGCACAGATGGCACAGATGGCACAGATGGCACAGATGGCACAGATGGCACAGATGGCACAGATGGCACAGATGGCACAGATGGCACAGATGGCACAGATGGCACAGATGGCACAGATGGCACAGCAGAAACACAGCAACTCAACATGTGCACGCACAATCTATTGACATCCACAACCACAATGAATGTCATGAAACTCATTAAAAAAACGACGAACTCTCTTGCTGCCTCGCCTTTTAAGCAGTAGCCGGCATAGGTTTACTGCAAACAACTCCATTTGCCGTGCTCCGTTTGATTTGATTTAAGGGGGCGCTAAAACTGCCTGGTTTTATCAGACACGGCGGTCTCTGAGTTGTCATACTTTGCGACGTTACAGCTGCCAATTACGTACTGAATCAAGTGACCCGGCACTGACAGCCCATGTTTGTGTGTTTGTGTGTTTGTGTATTTGTGTGCGTGTGAGTGTGACACGTTTGTGTGAGCCGTCTCAGCGTCGGCGGCCAGTCTCACCCTCGAGGCCGGGTCCACGGGCCGGGGTCTCACCCTAGAGGCCGGGTCCACGGGCCGGGGTCTCACCCTTGAGGTCGGGTCCACGGGCCGGGGTCTCACCCTAGAGGCCGGCTCCACGGGCCGGGGTCTCACCCTCGAGGCCGAGTCCACGGGCCGGGGTCTCACCCTCGCGGTCGGGTCCACGGGCCGGGGTCTCACCCTCGCGGTCGGGTCCATGGGCCGGGGTCTCACCCTAGAGGCCGGCTCCACGAGCCGGGGTCTCACCCTCGCGGTCGGGTCCACGGGCCGGGGTCTCACCCTCGAGATTGTCGCCACGGGTCGGGGTCTCACCCTCGCGGTCGGGTCCACGGGCCGGGGTCTCACCCTCGAGATCGTCTCCACGGGCCGGGGAGATGTTGTCTGGACAGCAGCCAAATGGCATGTTGAGGCAGCAGCCCTCGCCGTTCGGGCCGTGCGCTGGGAAGTAGCCGTTCTCACAGCAGCCGAACTCTGAGCTGAGGCAGGCCGCAGGACAGCGCTCCTGGCCGGGCCCGGATGCCGCCGTCACACCGTCCACACAGCAGCCGTGTCTGCAACACAGCCGCACCGAATGTTAAACACAGCCACATCGAGTGTTGAACACAGCCGCATCGAGTGTTAAACACAGCCACATCGAGTGTTAAACACAGCCACATCGAGTGTTAAACACAGCCGCATCGAGTGTTAAACACAGCCACATCGAGTGTTAAACACAGCCACATCGAGTGTTAAACACAGCCACATCGAGTGTTAAACACAGCCGCACCGGGTGTTAACCCTCGTCCGGGTACGGCAAAATCACTACGTGTTCGGGTAGGGGGTACGACCCCCCCCCCCTTAGCGTTTCGCCCCTAATTGAGCTAGAGCTTCGATTCAAAGACGAGCGTGTTGCTTGTGACGATAGGAAGCCGCTGATATCCGATTTGAAGGTCTGTCTTGGGTGATTAGGTGACCTCTGAGGTCATGTCAATGACCCAAAAGTAATCAAAATTGAAAATGCGTATAAATTGAATTTTATCGAGCTAGAATTGTGAATGAGCATATCATAAGGCTTAATAGGTGTCAAATTCATAATCAGCGTCACAAAATGTCCTAAAAACTGAAAAATTACAAAAAGGTCATGTCAGGTCATCTGAGGTCAGTGACCTCGGTTGACCTGTGGATGCGCAGGAGCCTAATGGAACATATAATTATCTAAAATGGATCCCAAATTTGAAATCAGCGTCACAAATTGTCCTAGAAACCGCCAGAAGCCCAAAAACGTCATCTGAGGTCATCGGAGGTCAATGACCTCAGTTGACCTCTGAAAAGGTCAATCGAGGTCACAATCTCAGTGGAAACCACAACTGTCACCTGGAAACACCTTTGCATATGCTCATGAACAACAAACACTCGGAAACTGCACAATTTACCAGCATCGATCTGCGGGACGCCAGTAGCACCTGACATGACCTTGATAAACAGGTCATAGTCACGAGTCATGTGGGTTATATTTTTCTTTCTTTCCAGATTATGTGTCCAATTTGTCAAAAGTAGGGTACTGAAAGTTTCATCGCAATCGGTTAGAAACTACGCGAGTTATTCCAGAAAAACAGAGGGGGTCCACCCATCCACCCGCCTTCCGTTCCGTCCCCCACCCCCCTACCCGAGCGAGGGTTAAACACCGCCACGCCAAGTGCTAAACACAGTCGCGCCGAGTATTAAACACAGCCACACCGAGTGTTAAACACCACCGCACTGAGTGTTAAACACAGCCGCACCGGGTGTTAAACACAGCCGCACCGAGTGTTAAACACCGCCGCACAGAGTGTTAAACACCGCCGCACAGAGTGTTACACACACCAGCCGCGTCTGTAACACAGCCGCACCAAGTGTTACACACAGCCGCACCGAGTGTTAAACACCGCCGCGCCGAGTGTCAAACACAGCATCACCGAGTGTTACACACATCCGCACCGAGTGTTAAACACCGCCACACCGAGTGTTAAACACAGCCTCACCGAGTGTTACACACAGTCGCACCGAGTGTTAAACACCGCCGCACCGAGTGTCAAACACAGCCTCACCTAGTGTTACACACAGCCGCACCGAGTGTTACACACAGCCGCACCGAGTGTTAAACACCGCCGCACCGAGTGTTAAACACCGCCGCACCGAGTGTTACACACAGCCGCACCGAGTGTTAAACACCGCCGCACCGAGTGTTACACACAGCCACACCGAGTGTTAAACACCGCCGCATCGGGTGTTAAACACAGCTGCACCGAGTGTTAAACACCGTCGCACCGAGTGTTAAACACAGCCGAACCGAGTGTTAAACACAGCTGAACCGAGTGTTAAACGCAGCCGAACCGAGTGTTAAACACAGCCGAACCGAGTATTAAATACAGCAAACGTGTCTGTAACACAGCCCCACTGTGTGTTAAACACAGCCGCACCGTGATAAACACTGCCGAACCGAGTGTTAAACACAGCAGCTGTGTCTGCAAGACAGCCGCGCCGAGTGTTAAACACAGACACCGAGTGTTAAACACCACCGCACCGAATGTTAAACATCGCCACATCGAGTGTTAAACACAGCAGCCGTGTCTGTAACACAGCTGCACCGAGTGTTACACACAGCAACACCGAGTGTTAAACCACCATTGACTGAATGGGGGGGGGGGCGGGCGTTTAACGCCACCTCCCCTGACGAACTTTCGCAATAGTTCAAAAATCAATAGCGATATTCAAGTGCAAATTTGAGAACCTTCTCCTACACCAATTTTACATAGGCTGTGTAAAAATGAAGCAATTTCGTCAAACATTTGCCGAGATATAGTGCATTTAGTGACGTCACTACACACGAGTTTGACGCACAAATCAGCTAAGCTTTAACAGACCGTACAAAGACCATACTTAGAACCAAATGCAATAAAAAAACGTTAAAGATGGCCAATAGCAAGGGCTACAAAATGGCTATCTCAGATTTGTGCAAATTGTGTTTTTTGACCCCCACAAATTATTTTACAAAAATATTCGGGGAAATGCCAACAAAACCCAAACTTTTAAAGATGTTAAAAACAACGGAATCTATGTTAGACAACCGCATATGAGCAATTCCCCCCAAAAAATCAAATAATATCACCACTTTTGACTGCCTTATGACTTCTAAATTCTAAAGCATGAGAAGCTCAACGTATTTTGAATAGGGTTGTTCGGTTTGCATTGACCAGCTACGACAAAATAAACGTCACCATTGCATTTGTTAGGACCAAATGGTCCAGAAACATACCTGTTTTATTTAGATTGTTCAATTTCGAATTTTGACTTTGTGACCTGACTTTGACCTGAGCTTGACACTAGCTTCACTTAAATGAGGTCAGGCGGTAAAATGACTATCACTCTCGAATTATATGTGTACAAGAACCCATACAAAATGTGTCGCATGACTTCTTTTCTAGATTGTTTGCTCATAGTGACCTTTTGTGACCTGATCTTGACCTTTGCCAACAATCTCACCTTAGCTCATGCGGGATGTATATCATACCTTTGAGAGCACTTTGGGTGGTCATGGTCGCAATCGAAGGCTTTGGATGGAAAGTATGGCCCATACACTCAAATACCTCAATTTTGACCTTTGACCTGACGAATGTATTTTATTTTTTTGGCGAAGGAATACAGTGCTGGAGAAAGAATGTGGTACTAGATCTAGCCCGGGCAGAAGCTATACCATCAGCCAATCAGCTGGCAGCTGGTGCTAGCAAGCGAACTGCCGGCCGCCGGTTGGCACATCTCTAATGCGAGTCTATCCTTACGCGACTACTTTCGCATCTGATTGGCTGAGCCATTTTTTTAATTCGCGTGACGTCAGGACTCT
Source organism: Chirona hameri (assembly GCA_036785665.1). Lineage (NCBI taxonomy): Eukaryota > Metazoa > Arthropoda > Thecostraca > Balanomorpha > Balanidae > Chirona > Chirona hameri. The sequence goes on along the minus strand of JAXIVJ010000928.1, from coordinate 38,497 downwards.
GACTCAGAGAGTATGCATATAGTTTTGATAAACAATAATAATGTACGGCCTTCTGTCTTGAATCGGCGCCATATAAGGCCATTTTTGACAATATAAAAGAAATTGTATTAAAACATATCATAAAATCGTGCTGAGGAAAAAAAATACAAGGTGAACTATTTCCTTTACGTGCCATCTAGGGCCAGTAAACCTATGAGTAGACGTGTGGTGTTGTTCTTTGACCAAAGGAGTGGTTCCCACCGTATAACATAGACCGACACACAAAGCTGACCACCATTCACCCAGCATTAATTAGTTTCGATGCTTTTGACGATACTGCGATGACAATGAAACATAATCTGGGATATATTTGTCTGCATCATGCGCGGCCATCAAGCGAATCAGCTTTAGCTTCTCACTGATCAGCTCAATCACCTCAAATCATTCAAATCATTAGTCTCGCACGAAGGCTTGATTACTCCAAGCGATGTAATTACACCTATTTGTACCCCTATTTGAGGCAACTCACTCGGTTTCGGTGCAGTTTTTGTCCGCCTTCTTCTCCATCTGGTCTTGGTCGACGCTGGGCGGCTCGGTGGGCTCCTGCTGTTGCGTGCATCCCTTATCCAGCGGCCCCTCAGCGGCCTCGTCAGAGTCGGTACAGCAGCCGAACCTGCGCCACAAAGCACCGTCGTCTCAGACCGAGGTGCCGGAACTCTTCTAGTCAGCCACCAGCCAAAGCAAAAAACGAAATGAAGCGCATTGGTTAGGAAGGCCCAACCCTTATAACCGCGACAGACAGGGTGTTTGGATACGCCTGAGCAGTACGGCTGACCGCAGCCTCCACCTGCCGCGGCTGACCGCAGCCTCCACCTGCCGCGGCTGACCGCAGCCTCCACCTGTGGCGGCTGACCGCAGCCTCCACCTGTCGCGGCTGACCGCAGCCTCCACCTGTGGCGGCTGGTTCTGGTCAGGGCCGCCTGGATTGCAGCCCAGACGGCCGGGCGGCCGGCGTTGGCCAACACTCACTTGGAGACCTCGCACGGCCGGGTAACGTTGGCACAGTTGGCTCCGTCGGGAGCCTCCAGCTGAGTGAAGTTGTCCGGACAGCAGCCGAACAGCGAATTGTTGCAGTCGGCCGCCGGAGGACACGTCTCGGCCTCGTCCTCCGAGCCGGCCGGTGTCGTCCGGTCCGGACAGCAGCCGAATTTGGTCTTCTGACAGTTGGTGATCTGACGGGCAGAGGATATAGTCATCACTCAGCAGCTATGCCAGCGGCGGGGCATACAGCATCTATATCACCTGATACCATCCCATGGCCTGACTCATCGGCAGCGCCAGGCATACAGAATCTATATCACCTGATACCATCCCATGGCCTGACTCATCGGCAGCGCCAGGCATACAGAATCTATATCACCTGATACCATCCCATGGCCTGACTCATCGGCAGCGCCAGGCATACAGAATCTATATCACCTGATACCATCCCATGGCCTGACTCATCGGCAGCGCCAGGCATACAGCATCTATATCACCTGATACCATCCCATGGCCTGACTCATCGGCAGCGCCAGGCATACAGAATCTATATCACCTGATACCATCCCATGGCCTGACTCATCGGCAGCGCCAGGCATACAGAATCTATATCACCTGATACCATCCCATGGCCTGACTCATCGGCAGCGCCAGGCATACAGAATCTATATCACCTGATACCATCCCATGGCCTGACTCATCGGCAGCGCCAGGCATACAGCATCTATATCACCTGATACCATCCCATGGCCTGACTCATCGGCAGCGCCAGGCATACAGAATCTATATCACCTGATACCATCCCATGGCCTGACTCATCGGCAGCGCCAGGCATACAGAATCTATATCACCTGATACCATCCCATGGCCTGACTCATCGGCAGCGCCAGGCATACAGAATCTATATCACCTGATACCATCCCATGGCCTGACTCATCGGCAGCGCCAGGCATACAGAATCTATATCACCTGATACCATCCCATGGCCTGACTCATCGGCAGCGCCAGGCATACAGAATCTATATCACCTGATACCATCCCATGGCCTGACTCATCGGCAGCGCCAGGCATACAGAATCTATATCACCTGATACCATCCCATGGCCTGACTCATCGGCAGCGCCAGGCATACAGAATCTATATCACCTGATACCATCCCATGGCCTGACTCATCGGCAGCGCCAGGCATACAGAATCTATATCACCTGATACCATCCCATGGCCTGACTCATCGGCAGCGCCAGGCATACAGAATCTATATCACCTGATACCATCCCATGGCCTGACTCATCGGCAGCGCCAGGCATACAGAATCTATATCACCTGATACCATCCCATGGCCTGACTCATCGGCAGCGCCAGGCATACAGAATCTATATCACCTGATACCATCCCATGGCCTGACTCATCGGCAGCGCCAGGCATACAGAATCTATATCACCTGATACCATCCCATGGCCTGACTCATCGGCAGCGCCAGGCATACAGAATCTATATCACCTGATACCATCCCATGGCCTGACTCATCGGCAGCGCCAGGCATACAGAATCTATATCACCTGATACCATCCCATGGCCTGACTCATCGGCAGCGCCAGGCATACAGCATCTATATCACCTGATACCATCCCATGGCCTGACTCATCGGCAGCGCCAGGCATACAGAATCTATATCACCTGATACCATCCCATGGCCTGACTCATCGGCAGCGCCAGGCATACAGAATCTATATCACCTGATACCATCCCATGGCCTGACTCATCGGCAGCGCCAGGCATACAGAATCTATATCACCTGATACCATCCCATGGCCTGACTCATCGGCAGCGCCAGGCATACAGAATCTATATCACCTGATACCATCCCATGGCCTGACTCATCGGCAGCGGCGGGGCATACAGAATCTATATCACCTGATACCATCCCATGGCCTGACTCATCGGCAGCGCCAGGCATACAGAATCTATATCACCTGATACCATCCCATGGCCTGACTCATCGGCAGCGCCAGGCATACAGAATCTATATCACCTGATACCATCCCATGGCCTGACTCATCGGCAGCGCCAGGCATACAGAATCTATATCACCTGATACCATCCCATGGCCTGACTCATCGGCAGCGCCAGGCATACAGAATCTATATCACCTGATACCATCCCATGGCCTGACTCATCGGCAGCGCCAGGCATACAGAATCTATATCACCTGATACCATCCCATGGCCTGACTCATCGGCAGCGGCGGGGCATACAGAATATATATCACCTGATACCATCCCATGGCCTGACTCATCGGCAGCGCCAGGCATACAGAATCTATATCACCTGATACCATCCCATGGCCTGACTCATCGGCAGCGCCAGGCATACATAATCTATATCACCTGATACCATCCCATGGCCTGACTCATCGGCAGCGCCAGGCATACAGAATCTATATCACCTGATACCATCCCATGGCCTGACTCATCGGCAGCGCCAGGCATACAGAATCTATATCACCTGATACCATCCCATGGCCTGACTCATCGGCAGCGGCGGGGCATACAGAATATATATCACCTGATACCATCCCATGGCCTGACTCATCGGCAGCGCCAGGCATACAGAATCTATATCACCTGATACCATCCCATGGCCTGACTCATCGGCAGCGCCAGGCATACAGAATCTATATCACCTGATACCATCCCATGGCCTGACTCATCGGCAGCGCCAGCAGATATGCCAGCGGCGGGGCATACAGAATCTATATCACCTGATACCATCCCATGGCCTGACTCATCGGCAGCGCCAGCAGCTATGCCAGCGGCGGGGCATACAGAATCTATATCACCTGATACCATCCCATGGCCTGACTCATCGGCAGAGCCAGCAGCTATGCCAGCGGCGGGGCATACAGAATCTATATCACCTGATACCATCCCATGGCCTGACTCATCGGCAGCGCCAGCAGCTATGCCAGCGGCGGGGCATACAGAATCTATATCACCTGATACCATCCCATGGCCTGACTCATCGGCAGCGCCAGCAGCTATGCCAGCGGCGGGGCATACAGAATCTATATCACCTGATACCATCCCATGGCCTGCAGAATCTATATCACCTGATACCATCCCATGGCCTGACTCATCGGCAGCGCCAGCAGATACTTCTCGAAGGTTTGATACACTTCATTGGCTGTTAGGACGTCAGAAGATACGTTTGGTGTCAGGTGTGTGTGACCCGCGATCCGTGACTTCCGCCATAAAAATACATTTGTGCACCTTTTTACACTGTGCCCCGGACAGCTGTGCATAAGACACCTGCCTCACCTGCGGGCAGTCCTTGTGGAACGGTCCGGCCGCCACCGTCAGGTCGTCCGGGCAGCAGCCGAACTCAGAGGCCTCACACAGGATCCGCAGCGCACGGGGCTGGCACCTCTCCTTCTTATCCTTCCCCGTGTCACCGCCGAAACGGGGCAGAAGTTGGTCTATGAGATCAGCACAGAGGTTAATATGAGCTGGAAATGTCAGGACCGGAACTTTCAGGACTGTAATGACATGTAGGTATAATATAGGATTTACCTACATATAAATAGCTAACAGTTCGCATTGCCAATTGTATGCAGGACACGTGTATTGTGTATGCTATAAACCTTGCGATGCGTTTGCGAAATCAAAATGCATTTATGGAGTGGAACATGACTAACTTTACATGACATGACATGACATGGAATAACTTTAATAACGCAACCACGTCTACTCAGGCTCCAGAACCAGCACTGCACTTTTTACATTGGAGCAAATATATGCCGACGAGACGAGCATGCAGTTTACTTCCTGATACCTTTATTGAAACAAAAACAAAATGCTAAAAGAAAAACATCTTATAAATACACCAAGTGTTCAACATCCAATCAATGTTCCATTAAAAATATCAGGAAATAAAACAGGTTTGACTGATGACATCATTGATTGGATGTTAATCCAAACCGATCCGCACAAACTCACCTTCCTCGTCGCCGGAGCCCGACATGTCTGCCGATCCGCACAAACTCACCTTCCTCGTCGCCGGAGCCCGACATGTCTGCCGATCCGCACAAACTCACCATCCTCGTCGCCGGAGCCCGACATGTCTGCCGATCCCTCTCCGGACATCTCCCCCGAGCTGGGCATCAGCTGCTCGTCCTCCGCGTCCGTGTCCTCCCCACTGACGACCATCACCTCGTCCGCACCGCTGCCAGACTCCTCCATCTCCTCACCGGACTCGCCACTCTCCTCCGAGGACTCCCCGTCCTCTTCAGCGTCACCGCTGGTGTCCTCCGGGGAATCATCGCCGCTGGTCTCCCCGGACATCATGGCGTCTCCACTGAGGTCTTCGCTCAACTCTCCACTGCCCTCTATGTCGCCGCTCATGTCTCCGCCCTCCATCACACCCTCCTCTCCGAGCTCCTCTCCGAGCTCCTCACCGCTGACTTCCTCACCGCTGACTTCCTCACCGCTAACTTCCTCACCGCTGACGTCATCACCGCTGATTTCCCCACCGCTGATGTCACCGCTGAGATCGGTGACGTCACCGCTAAGGTCGCCGCTCATGTCACCGCTGGCTTCTTCCATGGCGTCTCCGCTCAGCTCCGCCTCGTCTCCGCTGGTCTCCTCCTCCCCGCTGGTCTCCTCCTCCCCGCTGGCAGTTTCCTCTCCACTGGCAGCGACATCGTCAACAATGTCTCCGCTGGCAGCAACATCGTCAACAACGTCGCCGCTGGCATCAACATCATCAACGTCTCCGCTGCCATCAACATCATCAACAACGTCTCCGCTGGCATCAACATCATCAACAACGTCTCCGCTGACAAGATCAATGAACTCCCCAGACGCCTTCTCCGATCCAGACATGTCCTCACCAGAGCCGGAATCCTCCATCATATCCTCTCCCGAGGCATCTCCGGCCGTCTCTCCAGACATGTCTCCGGCCGTCTCTCCAGACATGTCTCCAGACAGATCGGCCGATATGTCGCCAGATGTGACATCGTCGTCGTCCATTTCCAATGGCATGTCTCCACTCAGCTCGGGCATATCATCCGACATATCGCCAGACATATCTCCAGAAATATCTCCGGACATATCTCCGGACATATCGCCAGACATATCGCCAGAAATATCGCCAGACATATCGCCAGACATATCTCCGGACATATCGCCAGACATATCGCCAGACATATCGCCAGACATATCGTCAGACATATCGCCAGACATATCCCCGGACATATCGCCAGACATATCGCCAGACATATCGTCAGACATATCGCCAGACATATCCCCGGACATATCGCCAGACATATCGCCAGACATATCGCCAGACATATCGCCAGACATATCGCCAGACATATCCCCTGAGGATTCGGTAGAATTGTTATCAGATAAGTCATCATCTACGAGAGCCGACGGATTTATGGAGACCTGGCGTTTCACGCGGGCTATCGCCTCGAGACCTTCCAGTCTCTCCTTCGGGGGATCCTCCGACATAGAATTGACAGACTTTTCGCCGGACATTTCGCCGGACATTTCATCGGACATCTCTCCTGACATCTCCTTAGTGCCACCATCTTTGGAGTCTCCGGACACCTCTGAGCTTTCCCCAGACATATCTCCGCTCATTTCAACCATGCTAGACGTATACTTTGAATCGTCCTCTTCTAACGAGCTGGAGTCCTCGGAGGAGCTGTTCGAGTGCTCCTCCATAGCTCCACTCTGCTGGCTCTGCTCAGGATCGCTGTCTTTGGCCGCCTCCGCATTCCGTGCGCGGCCGAGCAGGTCCAGGAAGTCGATGTTGAAGTCGTCATCGGCAGTGTCTGATAACAGTGTCTGCAACAGACAGTAGACACACATAACACTCAACACTCTTATCTGGGTTATCTGGGCCCAACACAAAGACGTATGTCTCTGATGTGACGTACTATTCACATTGCATGAAGAGGAGGGAGGACTTATTCTTCAGAGTTTGGCCTGGTGTATGGTGTTCACGTTGCCCCGGTAGTTTTAGGGAAGGTCAATCGATCAAATACCAATCGATACAACTTTAACTTGTGCCATCGCTGGCTTAAGCAATGTTTCTACAGTTGCAGACCGGCAGAGAGAACTGGCCGCGGCTGGTATTGGTGACACTCGACGCTCAGCTCACCTCGTCATAGTCCTCGGCACACTCATCGTCCAGAGCAGACGGATCGTACGCCAGCGAAGCGATCAGAATCAGCTTCTGAATCTCCTCTGAGACAACAACAAAAACACCATCGGGACGATCAGGAATAGTCTACTACAAGGAAATATAATGATAATGGAGCGAAATTCAAGCACATCTAACCAGTCACAGAAAAGTGCTGAGAAAATCGAATGGGACCCACGCCACATTGAGAGACAACGCCCAAGTACATCAGTGGCTATGTATTGCAAAATAACCGGAAAGTCTCCAATTTTTAAACTCGGGGGCAGTTTTGATGCATACTTACTAACAAAACTGAACAACAATCCATTATGTTTTGAGTACTCACCATCCCTTGGAAATCATTGTCAAATTTAATTATTGAGATTCCATAACATTGAAAAAGGCATCACGTCACTGACCTGCTGCTGCACAGTCCATGTCGTTACAGTCCTGCAGAGCGCTGGGAATATCCTCATCCCCGCAGAGCGCGATGTCCACTCTAGCCTGTCCATCCGTACAGAACACCTCCCGGGACTGTGCGCCGCCCTCACAGGAGACTGAGCACTGTCCGCCACACAGAGACACGGGTCAGACAGAACACCTCCCGGGACTGTGTGCCGCCCTCACAGGAGACTGAGCACTGTCCGCCACACAGAGACACTGAGTCAGACAGACGGCAGACACACGCACACACACACGCACACGCACACGCACACACGCACACACGCACACACGCACACACGCAACAACGCACACACGCACACACGCACACACGCACACACGCACACACGCACACACGCACACACGCACACGCGCACACGCGCACACGCGCACACGCGCACACGCGCACACGCGCACACGCGCACACGCGCACACGCGCACACGCGCACACGCGCACACGCGCACACGCGCACACGCGCACACGCGCACACGCGCACACGCGCACACGCGCACACGCACACACGCGCACACGCGCACACGCGCACACGCGCACACGCGCACACGCGCACACGCACACACACACACACACACACACACACACACACACACACACACACACACACACACACACACACACACACACACACACACACACACACACACACACACACACACACACACACACACACACACACACACACACACACACACACACACACACACACACACACACACACACACACACACACACACACATACACACACACACACACACACACACACACACACACACACACACACACACACACACACACACACACACACACACACACACACACACACGCACACACGCACACACGCACACGCAACACGCGCCCAGGCCCGCCGATGCGCACATCGACTTCCTATCAGGAGGTGCTGTTGTCCGGCACAGATCTCCGACCAGCCGGTCGGTCGGGTTCGGCAGTCACTCCCCTCCCCACCTCACACTGACCGGTACCCAAGGTCCTCCTATCGCCAGGGTCCTCACCGGTACCCAAGGTCCTCATATCACCAGGGTCCTCACCGGTACCCAAGGTCCTCCTATCGCCAGGGTCCTATCATCCCTAGCGGCATCACAGGTGCACAGGATCACAAGGTCATACGGTCTTTACTTACTGGTTCCCAGCATCCTGCCACCCTCAGAGTCCTGCAATTCCCAGGGTCCTGTCACCCTCAGGGTCCTGCAATCCCCAGGGTCCTGTCATCCTCAGAGTGCTCACCAGACACCAGGGTCCTCACCGGTCAACAGTGCCCTGCCATCATCGTCCTGCAATCCCCAGGGTCCTGTGATCCCCAGAGTGCTCGCCAGACACCAGGGTCCTCACCGGTCAACAGTGCCCTGCCATCATCGTCCTGCAATCCCCAGGGTCGTTTGACCAGTCGCCAGGCTCGCAGGGCCATGTGGTCATCACTCACCGGTCCCCAGGGTCCTGCCATCCAGTTGGCGTCACACCCAGTGTCACTCTCCGCCTCGCAGGGCCGCTCAGACTCGTACTTCTTAGCCGGGTCGCACTGGTCGTCCTCGCCAGGTACGATAAGGCCTTCCTCGTTGATGGAAGCACAGAACACCCTCCTCGTCTGCAGGCCGGTGCCGCACGAGGCCGAGCACTGCCGACAGCGGCGGGCACGGTACGTGTGACGTCACCGGAGAAACGTGACAGGGGCGTGACACGACATAGAGAAACACCAACGATACTCCAGACTCAACGAGGGCAGCTGAACGATACACCAGACTCAACGAGGGCAGCTGAACGATACACACTACAGACTCAACGAGGGCAGCTGAACGATACACACTCCAGACTCAACGAGGGCAGCTGAACGGTACACACTCCAGACTCAACGAGGGCAGCTGAACGATACTCCAGACTCAACGAGGGCAGCTGAACGATGCAGACTCAACGAGGGCAGCTGAACGATACACACTCCAGACTCAACGAGGGCAGCTGAACGATACTCCAGACTCAACGAGGGCAGCTGAACGATGCAGACTCAACGAGGGCAGCTGAACGATACACACTCCAGACTCAACGAGGGCAGCTGAACGATACACACTCCAGACTCAACGAGGGCAGCTGAACGATACAGACTCCAGACTCAACGAGGGCAGCTGAACGATACACACTCCAGACTCAACGAGGGCAGCTGAACGATACACACTCCAGACTCAACGAGGGAAGCTAAACGATACACACTCCAGACTCAACGAGGGAAGCTGAACGATACACACTCCAGACTCAACGAGGGCAGCTGAACGATACAGACTCCAGACTCAACGAGGGCAGCTGAACGATACAGACTCAACGAGGGCAGCTGAACGACACAGACTCCAGACTCAACGAGGGCAGCTGAACGATACACACTCCAGACTCAACAAGGGCAGCTGAACGATACACACTCCAGACTCAACGAGGGCAGCTGAACACACTCCAGACTCAACGAGGGCAGCTGAACACACTCCAGACTCAACGAGGGAAGCTGAACGATACACACTCCAGACTCAACGAGGGCAGCTGAACGATACAGACGCAACGAGGGAAGCTGAACGATACACACTCCAGACTCAACGAGGGAAGCTGAACGATACACACTCCAGACTCAACGAGTGCAGCTGAACGATACAGACGCAACGAGGGCAGCTGAACGATACACACTCCAGACTCAACGAGTGCAGCTGAACGATACAGACTCCAGACTCAACGAGGGCAGCTGAACGATACAGACTCAACGAGGGCAGCTGAACGACACAGACTCCAGACTCAACGAGGGCAGCTGAACACACTCCAGACTCAACGAGGGCAGCTGAATGATACACACTCCAGACTCAACGAGGGCAGCTGAACACACTCCAGACTCAACGAGGGCAGCTGAACACACTCCAGACTCAACGAGGGCAGCTGAACACACTCCAGACTCAACGAGGGCAGCTGAACGATACAGACTCCGGACTCAACGAGGGCAGCTGAACACACTCCAGACTCAACGAGGGCAGCTGAACGATACACACTACAGACTCAACGAGGGCAGCTGAACACACTCCAGACTCAACGAGGGCAGCTGAACGATACAGACTCCGGACTCAACGACGGCATCTGAACACACTCCAGACTCAACGAGGGCAGCTGAACGATACACACTACAGACTCAACGAGGGCAGCTGAACACACTCCAGACTCAACGAGGGCAGCTGAACACACTCCAGACTCAACGAGGGCAGCTGAACGATGCAGACTCAACGAGGGCAGCTGAATGATACACACTCCAGACTCAACGAGGGCAGCTGAACACACTCCAGACTCAACGAGGGCAGCTGAACACACTCCAGACTCAACGAGGGCAGCTGAACACACTCCAGACTCAACGAGGGCAGCTGAATACACTCCAGACTCAACGACGGCAGCTGAACGCACTCCAGACTCCAGACGAGGGCAGATGAACGTATCGGGGCTGAATTGGCAATAACAAACTGTTATGCAACTAAAATCAATTGTCAACACGATTGAAACCTGTACCAGCTACTGACGTGCCCGAAGATTTCACGATATAAAAAGAAAACTGACTGACAAATTACAAAGTGCATACAAGCCCCTAGAAACGCGAGTTAGCAGAGTAGGTAAGGCAACCCAACAGCAGCCATCGCTTTTTTTATATAACGATAACCAAAGCGACGTAGTGTGCATGTGCGCGTGTGCGCGTGTCGCGTGCGCGTGTGTCTCGTACGCGTGTATCTCGTGCGCGTGTGTCTCGTGCGCGTGTATCTCGTGCGCGTGTATCTCGTGCGCGCGCAGGTATGTAGGTGTGGTGACGAGTGGTGACGAGTGGTGACGAGTGGTGACGAGTGGTGACGAGTGGTGACGAGTGGTGACGAGTGGTGACGAGTGGTGACGAGTGGTGACGAGTGGTGACGAGTGGTGACGAGTGGTGACGAGTGGTGACGAGTGGTGACGAGTGGTGACGAGTGGTGACGAGTGGTGACGAGTGGTGACGAGTGGTGACGAGTGGTGACGAGTGGTGACGAGTGGTGACGAGTGGTGACGAGTGGTGACGAGTGGTGACGAGTGGTGACGAGTGGTGACGAGTGGTGACGAGTGGTGACGAGTGGTGACGAGTGGTGAAGAGTGGTGACGAGTGATGACGAGTGGTGCCGAGTGGCGGTGAACCTCTGACGGCACCCTACCTCAGAGGGCCGCTGTCCTCACCTCGCTCCACTGGCTGGTGTACCAGCTGTACTCGCACTGGGCGGCGGCCAGGCATTCCTGTCCGGAGTCGGGCCGGCGGCTCTCCTGGCAGTACTGGTGGTCGGCGTACACCTTGCCGTCGATGTTGACACACTGGACACTGCGGGTCTCCGTGACAAGGCCACACTTCCCCTCACACTGCCGACACAACACACACACACACACACACACACACACACACACACACACACACACACACACACACACACACACACACACACACACACACACACACACACACACACACACACACACACACACACACACACACACACACACACACACACACACACACACACACACACACACACACACACACACACACACACACACACACACACACACACACACACACACACACACACACACACACACACACACACACACACACACACACACACACACACACACACACACACACACACACACACACACACACACACACACACACACACACACACACACACACACACACACACACACACACACACACACACACACACACACACACACACACACACACACACACACACACACACACACACACACACACACACACACACACACACACACACACACACACACACACACACACACACACACACACACACACACACACACACACACACACACACACACACACACACACACACACACACACACACACACACACACACACACACACACACACACACACACACACACACACACACACACACACACACACACACACACACACACACACACACACACACACACACACACACACACACACACACACACACACACACACACACACACACACACACACACACACACACACACACACACACACACACACACACACACACACACACACACACACACACACACACACACACACACACACACACACACACACACACACACACACACACACACACACACACACACACACACACACACACACACACACACACACACACACACACACACACACACACACACACACACACACACACACACACACACACACACACACACACACACACACACACACACACACACACACACACACACACACACACACACACACACACACACACACACACACACACACACACACACACACACACACACACACACACACACACACACACACACACACACACACACACACACACACACACACACACACACACACACACACACACACACACACACACACACACACACACACACACACACACACACACACACACACACACACACACACACACACACACACACACACACACACACACACACACACACACACACACACACACACACACACACACACACACACACACACACACACACACACACACACACACACACACACACACACACACACACACACACACACACACACACACACACACACACACACACACACACACACACACACACACACACACACACACACACACACACACACACACACACACACACACACACACACACACACACACACACACACACACACACACACACACACACACACACACACACACACACACACACACACACACACACACACACACACACACACACACACACACACACACACACACACACACACACACACACACACACACACACACACACACACACACACACACACACACACACACACACACACACACACACAAACATACACACGCGCACACACACACACGCACACACGCACACACGCACACACGCACACACGCACACACGCACACACGCACACACGCACACACGCACACACGCACACACGCACACACGCACACACGCACAAACGCACAAACGCACACACGCACACACGCACACACGCACACACGCACACACGCACACACGCACACACGCACACACGCACACACGCACACACGCACACACGCACACACGCACACACGCACACACGCACACACGCACACACGCACACACGCACACACGCACACACGCACACACGCACACACGCACACACGCACACACGCACACACGCACACACGCACACACGCACACACGCACACACGCACACACGCACACACGCACACACGCACACACGCACACACGCACACACGCACACACGCACACACGCACACACGCACACACGCACACACGCACACACGCACACACATTCGGTATGAGTAACACTTATGGTTTTAACTAAAGATAGTAAAACGGTTCTGATCAATATCACTCCAGTCTCCAATAACGGCACAATACGTATGAAATGAACACTACTTTTACCGTGCCTGGTGCTTTACTAGATTAATCCGGCATCAATTACGGATGACAACTTTCAACGTTACGTTGTCCCACCTGCAACACAGTGTCATCAGCAGAGCAGAGCGTGCAGCATCAGCAGAGCGTATGTACTGTGCAATGCGTACTGACCCCGCTCCAGGTGGAGGTGATCCAGTCGACGCCCTCGCACGGCCGCAGGAAGCAGGACTCAGTGGCGGTCGGCATCTCGGCCGCACACTCGGAGGAGTCGAGCAACTCGGTCTGTGTGTTTGTGACGCGGTGACAGAGCACCTGGCGACTCTTCTGCCCATCTCCACACAGACTGTCACACTGTCACACAGCAGAACACCCGTCAGAACAGCACCTGGCGACTCTTCTGCCCGTCTCCACACAGACTGTCACACTGTCACACAGCAGAACACCCCTCAGAACAGCACTTGGCGACTCTTCTGCCCATCTCCACACAAACTGTCACACTGTCACACAGCAGAACACCCGTCAGAACAGCACCTGGCGACTCTTCTACCCGTCTCCACACAGACTGTCACACTGTCACACAGCAGAACACCCGTCAGAACAGCACCTGGCGACTCTTCTACCCGTCTCCACACAGACTGTCACACGACAGAACACCCGTCAGAACAGCACCTGGTGACTCTTCTACCCGTCTCCACACAGACTGTCACACAGCAGAACACCCGTCAGAACAGCACCTGGCGACTCTTCTATCCGTCTCCACACAGACTGCCACACAGCAGAACACCCGTCAGAACAGCACCTGGCGACTCTTCTACCCGTCTCCACACAGACTGCCACACGGCAGAACATCCGTCAGAGCAGCACCTGGCGACTCTTCTACCCGTCTCCACACAGACTGTCACACTGTATCACAGCAGAACACCCGTCAGAACAGCGCCTGGCGACTCTTCTACCCGTCTCCACACAGACTGTCACACAGCAGAACACCCGTCAGAACAGCACCTGGCGACTCTTCTACCCGTCTCCACACAGACTGTCACACAGCAGAACACCCGTCAGAACAGCACCTGACGACTCTTCTACCCGTCTCCGCACAGACTGTCACACAGCAGAACACCCGTCAGAACAGCACCTGGCGACTCTTCTACCCGTCTCCACACAGACTGTCATACTGTCACACAGCAGAACACCCGTCAGAACAGCACCTGGCGACTCTTCTACCCGTCATCACACAGACTGTCACACAGCAGAACACCCGTCAGAACAGCACCTGGCGACTCTTCTACCCGTCTCCACACAGACTGTCACACAGCAGAACATCCGTCAGAACGGCACCTGGCGACTCTTCTACCCGTCTCCACACAGACTGTCACACAGCAGAACACCCGTCAGAACAGCACCTGGCGACTCTTCTACCCGTCTCCACACCGACTGTCACACAGCAGAACATCCGTCAGAACGGCACCTGGCGACTCTTCTACCCGTCTCCACACAGACTGTCACACTGTCACACAGCAGAACTCCCGTCAGAACAGCACCTGGCGACTCTTCTACCCGTCTCCACACAGACTGTCACACTGTCACACAGCAGAACACCCGTCAGAGCAGCACCTGGCGACTCTTCTACCCGTCTCCACACAGACTGTCACACAGCAGAACACCCGTCAGAACAGCGCCTGGCCCCTCTTCTACCCGTCTCCACACAGACTGTCACACAGCAGAACGCCCGTCAGAACAGCACCTGGCGACTCTTCTACCCGTCTCCACACAGACTGTCACACAGCAGAACACCCGTCAGAACAGCACCTGGCGACTCTTCTACCCGTCATCACACAGACTTTCACACAGCAGAACACCGGTCAGAACAGCACCTGGCGACTCTTCTACCCGTCTCCACACAGACTGTCACACAGCAGAACACCCGTCAGAACAGCACCTGGCGACTCTTCTATCCGTCTCCACACAGACTGTCACACTGTCACACAGCAGAACTCCCGTCAGAACAGCACCTGGCGACTCTTCTACCCGTCTCCACACAGACTGTCACACTGTCACACAGCAGAACACCCGTCAGAGCAGCACCTGGCGACTCTTCTACCCGTCTCCACACAGACTGTCACACAGCAGAACACCCGTCAGAACAGCGCTTGGCCCCTCTTCTACCCGTCTCCACACAGACTGTCACACAGCAGAACACCCGTCAGAACAGCACCTGGCGACTCTTCTACCCGTCTCCACACAGACTGTCACACAGCAGAACACCCGTCAGAACAGCACCTGGCGACTCTTCTACCCGTCTCCACACAGACTGTCACACAGCAGAACACCCGTCAGAACAGCAACTGGCGACTCTTCTACCCGTCTCCACACAGACTGTCACACGGTCACACAGCAGTTGATGGTGTTCGGCAGCCGGCAGAACCCCCGTAACGTACCACCAATCGAGATATGTTTCCGTGGGGAGACTATTGGTCCGGAACGCACGGTGCGAAACCTGGGCGTGATTTTTGACCCGTTCCTGTTGTGGGACGCTCACGTCGCTCATGTTGTCCGGAAATGCTTCGGGCTACTGATCGGACTCAGTCACATTCGGCATTATCTTCCGTGAAACGTGATTCCCACTATCGTCCACGGTTTGGTTATGTCACACATACGTTACTGTATAACCGTTTTTGGCAACTGCTCAGACAGAAATCACAGGCAGCTCCGAACAGTGATCAATTTTTGTGCCAGGGTGGTATCTGGAAGGCGTAAATTTGACCATATTTCGGACGTGTTGAGTGGCCCAGGGTGGCTCACCTCGATACAGCTATCAGAATATCACTCTCTCACTCTGGCCCAACGTGCACGGTGGTGGGAGGAACCTGCATTTATGGCCTCGCTATTTAGCCGAAATGCTGCACATCGCAATAGGCGCACACGACAGGACGAGCAGTTCCACATACCTCGCATCCGCACTGAAGCCGGTAGACGTCAGTTTTCCTACCGAGTCCCTCGTCTTTACAACAGTTTACCGACCGAACTGACTGGTCTGAGGCCTGCCTCATTTAAACGTAACTTGCGGTTGTACATGAAAGGCCGAGGTGTTAACTAGCGTGTGGCAGCCATGCTTTGTCTGTGCTATTGTTTTCGCATTACCAGTTTATATCTATTTTGTGTTGATGCCTAGTTTTGTAAGCCGTGCCCCATTGTTTAATCCGGTATGTATCTGAGTATGAATGTAAACTCCCTGTTTCCCCATGTACCTACTGTTTTATGTCTCGTGACGCCGGGCTAGGAATAGCCACAATGTGTGTGGATGGCCCGAAGTCGTTAAATACAATACAATACAGCAGAAACCCGTCAGATAGCTGCTCACTGACTGTCATACATTGTTTTTCAGCCAAGTCAAACGAAACAGCCTGAAACATCTGAGAACAAGGCACCAGAAAACAAAGAGAATACACTCTAGGACGGTTTTGTCGTGCAAGAACGACTTGCGAGTTGCGACAGGCACAAGAACAGAACTAATTGAACTATCTGCCAATAAACTGTAAATTTAATAGCTAAAAACTCCAAACGTTAACACTTTGGCCAGCAAGTCCAAGGTGTGACTACGTGGACCAGAACCGCGTCTGAGATGTGACTGCGTGGACCAGAGCCGCGTGTGAGGTGTGACTGCGTGGACCAGAACCGCGGGTGAGATGTGACTGCGTGGACCAGAGCCGCGTGTGAGGTGTGACTGCGTGGACCAGAGCCGCGTGTGAGATGTGACTGCGTGGACCAGAGCCGCGTGTGAGATGTGACTGCGTGGACCAGAGCCGCGTCTGAGATGTGACTGCGTGGACCAGAGCCGTGTCGGCTGCGCTCACCGGTGACCAGTCTCCGACGTGGTAGGTGGGGCAGTCGGCAGGGTCCGTATTACACTCCTGCATGTGCGCCGGACGGGTGCCCAGAGTGCGCACACACAGGTCGTCGTCAACCACCGCCTTTACAGCCGCCCGGATCTTCTGCTCGCAGGTGACGGGTCGGTACTGGACGCCGCCCTCGCCGCAGCCAGCCGAGCACGACGACCAGTTCCCCACCTTCCAGCTGCGGGTTCAGGTCAGGTTCAGGTTAGGTTCAGGGCCGGGTCAGGGCCGGGTCAGGGCCGGGTCAGGGCCGGGTCAGGGCCGGGTCAGGGCCGGGTCAGGGCCGGGTCAGGGACAGGTCAGGGCCGGGTCAGGACCCGGTCAGGACCGGGTCAGGGCCGGGTCAGGGCCGAGTCGGGTCAGGTCCGGGTCAGGTCCGGGTCAGAGTCAGGCCAGGGCCGGTCAGGTCATGTAAACGGCGTCAAGTGAGGTCAGATGAGGTCAAGTCATAGCTAAACCCATCCATCCCCGCCAGACACCAACCTGGCCTGGCAGGGCTGCTCGGTGCAGGGCCGTCAGACACTGACCTGGCCTGGCAGGGCTGCTCGTTACAGGGCCGTCAGACACTGACCTGGCCTGGCAGGGCTGCTCGTTACAGGGCCGACAGACACTGACCTGGCCTGGCAGGGCTGCTCGGTGCAGGGCCGTCAGACACTGACCTGGCCTGGCAGGGCTGCTCGGTGCAGGGCCGTCAGACACTGACCTGGCCTGGCAGGGCTGCTCGTTACAGGGCCGTCAGACACTGACCTGGCCTGGCAGGGCTGCTCGTTACAGGGCCGACAGACACTGACCTGGCCTGGCAGGGCTGCTCGTTACAGGGCCGTCAGACACTGACCTGGCCTGGCAGGGCTGCTCGGTGCAGGGCCGTCAGACACTGACCTGGCCTGGCAGGGCTGCTCGTTACAGGGCCGTCAGACACTGACCTGGCCTGGCAGGGCTGCTCGTTACAGGGCCGTCAGACACTGACCTGGCCTGGCAGGGCTGCTCGTTGCAGACGTCTGCCTCGGCTGGCTTCAGCAGCACGTCACACAGGTCGGGCGACACCTCAGCCATGTCCTCCTTCCTGATACAGCTCAGCTGGCGTCGCATCGTGCCTGCCGGTGTCAGTGGTGTCAGTGGTGTCAGTGGTGTCAGTGGTGTCAGTGGTGTTAGTGGTGTCAGGGGATGCGTCAGTGGTGTCAGAGGATGCGTCAGTGGTGTCAGAGGATGCGTCAGTGGTGTCAGAGGACGTGTCTGGTGTCAGAGGGCGTGTCAGAGGGCGTGTCAGAGGGCGTGTCAGAGGGCGTGTCAGAGGGCGTGTCAGAGGGCGTGTCAGAGGGCGTGTCAGAGGGCGTGTCAGAGGGCGTGTCAGAGGGCGTGTCAGAGGGCGTGTTAGAGGGCGTGTCAGAGGGCGTGTCAGAGGGCGTGTCAGAGGGCGTGTCGGTGGTGTCGGTGGTGTCGGTGGTGTCGGTGGTGTCGGTGGTGTCGGTGGTGTCGGTGGTGTCGGTGGTGTCGGTGGTGTCGGTGGTGTCGGTGGTGTCGGTGGTGTCGGTGGTGTCGGTGGTGTCGGTGGTGTCGGTGGTGTCGGTGGTGTCGGTGGTGTCGGTGGTGTCGGTGGTGTCGGTGGTGTCGGTGGTGTCGGTGGTGTCGGTGGTGTCGGTGGTGTCGGTGGTGTCGGTGGTGTCGGTGGTGTCGGTGGTGTCGGTGGTGTCGGTGGTGTCGGTGGTGTCGGTGGTGTCGGTGGTGTCGGTGGTGTCGGTGGTGTCGGTGGTGTCGGTGGTGTCGGTGGTGTCGGTGGTGTCGGTGGTGTCGGTGGTGTCGGTGGTGTCGGTGGTATCTTTAAGCTATTTCCGGAATATCTTGAATTTCAATATCCTTTGAATAATTTCTCATTAGCGGCAGAGTGGGGAGATCGGGGGTTGTTGGACCAGGAACGTTGGGTCAGGAACGCAATTGTCCATTTTGCCCAACAGTGGATCCGCCACTGGATCTTTGTATTTTGCAAAGGATGCGGGACTCTGGTGAAAATTTGGCAAATTTAGCCATTTCCTGTGGATGTATATGTATTTTCATGTTTACCCAATGACTTATAATTGGGAGGTCACAAAATAGACTTCACCTTAGGTCACCGATATAAAAATCATCCGAAATAGCAGAATTGTAGGTGTTTATGACCTGATTAAATCCTGTGAGTATCGAACTGATCGGTCAAGCAATGTTGTTGCGGCACGACCTTACATTTTTGGAGGTGGAATCACTAGACTTACTTAGTGACGTGACCTGAGGAAAACCGAGGTAAACAAATTAACAGGATTTGGGCAATTGATAGGCAAGCAGTTGTACCAAAAATAGCGGCGCGAAATGGCGTCGTTTTCCGATATTTCTTTTAAAAAACTAAGGGGGAGGGTACCGCCCCCACTGGCGGATCCAGGGGACAGACATCAGGGGCAAATGCCCCGCCCCCCCCCCTTCCACAGGAATCTGCGGGGGGGGGGGGCAGTTTCAGAAAAGTGGTTCCACGATCTAAGTTCGCGAAAAAAATTTCGCCAACGGCGGAACAATTTTTTAACGCGTATACCAGTAATTTTTGCGTAATTTTTTATACGCGTTTCTACACAACCTATTTTCATATATGCCAATACTTGCATATATTATGATGTGGAAAGTTGATTTTCGGAAAGTTGATTTTTGGTTGATTTTGGTTTAATTTTTGGAAAATTACCAGTTTTCCTTCCCTAAATCACTGCAGAATTTCGGATATTGGGAATTTGTAGGTTCCGCCTTACGAAAATTGTTGACGATTTGTGTCGCATCACTGTCACGTTCCGGGCATTGTTCGGAAAGTCAAGTATCAGTCTATTTGTTATGCTCGTCAGCCATTTACACCCGCAGACTAAAAAAAAAATACAGTCAAAGTTTCACGGAACAAAGCTTCCAAGTTCATAAAAATGGAGAAACGGGCCACTTTTTTGATACTGGGGGGTGCATGCAATACAAGTATGCCCCCCCCCCCCTCTGCGCGTTCCCTGCACTGAACGTGAAAAACAATGATCTTAGGAGAAAACTTCATGAAAACCGAAGTTTTTTCTTCCCTCAAGTGATTTAATTTGAAGTTTGTATGTATCCCTTGCTTTCAATGATAGACAAAACAGCGCACCTGATGCAATTCAAGCAGCCCCGGTGACACGCGCCCCGGCTGGGGGGGGGAGGGCAGAATCTGCCCTTCCCGGATTTTCTCAATAACTTTAAAACTGTAATATATATCAACATGAAACTTTTAGTACCTTATACTGCATCAATTCTACATAATCTCACCAAATTTCAATGACATTTAAGCAGTATGTTGGGAGATAATAACGTTTTAATGACGGCATGTCATGCCATTTTGGTGTAAAAACTACATGTTTGAAAATCGTTAAAAAATAGAGTTTCAAAGCAAATTGCAAATAAAAAACGTCCAAAGAAAGCAAATGACATTCTCTTCCAAATGGTTATCTCGGATTTGTGATTCTTTTGGTTTTTCGCCCCATTTGTTTCGGAAAAATGTCCACAAAATACATTTTTGTGAATTGGAAAAGTGAATTTCTTTAAGGGATTATACGGGTTTTTCCCAGAATAATTGAGTTACATAGTAAAACGTACTTATAAAGGTGGTAGAAGTCCCACGGTAGCCACATTTTTCTGGAAATGACCTCTTCTGCACGTAAGGACATTCCAAAGTGCGCGGTGATGCCACCGCGTATTTTCTGCAGGACCGGCTGAGGCAGAGCCAGTCATCTCTTTTATGCTAATAAAAACACCTCACTTATGGCATATTTCCGGTAAAATAAGCAATATTTTAAAGAAAATAAACTTCTTTTGTTCCAACGACACCAGCAGTTACCTAGTTTTCCCATAAAATTACATATTTTTCATGAATTTTCATGCCAAAAAATTAATACGCCACCACCAAATTATCAACGCTAAAGGCCGGAGATAAGAAAATCACAACAACACAAAACCTCAACGAACAGTGTGTACTAATACAAAGTCCCGTCAGTTTTGAATTGCATAATAATTTTGTGATCCAGTGTAGGACTTACAGATAATTCAAAACTCTAAAATTGATCTTAAGATAAAAGTGGTGGACAGTAGATCAAGTACTCGTTATCTGATACTAGTCTCGAAAAACGCCCAAGTTTTAACGCTGATAATTGCTGAAATAATGGACTACATGAGCATTGAGGTCCCTGTTATATGTCTTAAACGTGTCTAAAGCTCATACAACTGCAAAAGAGTGCATTTACTTTCAGGACGGAAACCCGTATAATCCCTTTAAGCTCGAATACCAAAAAAATAAGGCGACCGGCCCAAATCCGGAGGGAAAAAAATGAGGGTACCTTTTTGCAACAAAATATTCCCCCAAAAATGGGGGTACATTTTTGCCACCTTCCCCCACCCCCAGTGGTTTTCCCTTAAAATAGGCCCTGTATCCAAGGTGTTATCCAAAGTGTTATCCAAGGTGTTATCCAAGGTGCTATCCAAGGTGTTATCCAAGGTATCCAATATATCCAATAATATCCAATATATTTCCAATATGTTTTGTTTTGCTATGATAAAGGTGTTTTCTTCTTGAAAATACCACACTTGTCCTGATTGCGTGTTAGACTGAATGCCTGCGTACCTCCTCCACACTGTTCAGAGCAGTCCGACCAGACGGAGGGCACCCAGGAGTACTCTGAACTGCCGGCGTCGGCCACCGTGCGCGGTACGCTGTACTCGTATTGAATACCCTCGTTCTTCTCCTGGTACAACAGCTGGTGACAAAAGAACACAACGTCAGACGACATGCCCATGCTCCTACTGAACGCTACCAACCAGACATCGGCTTTAAAAATGGATATTAAAAAAAAAATACAAACTTGAAACAATTGCGCATTTTCAGGTTTTCCAGGCTCTTGCCGATTTCTGTCGTTGGCACAACGGAAGGGAATAAACCGGAACGTTTGGCTTAAAGTTCAGCCAGTATGTGTGCTACTGCATTATTAAAAAATCGAAGCACTCTTGTAATACCATTATGTTGAAGTGTGCTTATACTGTATTAAACCCGATCGGACATGACCGCTCCTGAGCGCCTCGGTGTATGGAAACAACAGCACGCTGCAGCAGCACATACCACCACGTTACTACCATAAAACCAACCATAGAAACAACAGCACATACCACCACGTCACTACCATAAAACCAACCATAGAAACAACAGCACATACCACCACGTCACTACCATAAAACCAACCATAGAAACAACAGCACATACCACCACGTCACTACCATAAAACCAACCATAGAAACAACAGCACATACCACCACGTCACTACCATAAAACCAACCATAGAAACAACAGCACATACCACCACGTCACTACCATAAAACCAACCATAGAAACAACAGCACATACCACCACGTCACTACCATAAAACCAGCCATAGAAACAACAGCACATACCACCACGTCACTACCATAAAACCAACCATAGAAACAACAGCACATACCACCACGTTACTACCATAAAACCAACCATAGAAACAACAGCACATACCACCACGTCACTACCATAAAACCAACCATAGAAACAACAGCACATACCACCACGTCACTACCATAAAACCAACCATAGAAACAACAGCACATACCACCACGTTACTACCATAAAACCAACCATAGAAACAACAGCACATACCACCACGTTACTACCATAAAACCAACCATAGAAACAACAGCACATACCACCACGTCACTACCATAAAACCAACCATAGAAACAACAGCACATACCACCACGTCACTACCATAAAACCAACCATAGAAACAACAGCACATACCACCACGTTACTACCATAAAACCAACCATAGAAACAACAGCACATACCACCACGTCACTACCATAAAACCAACCATAGAAACAACAGCACATACCACCACGTCACTACCATAAAACCAACCATAGAAACAACAGCACACACCACCACGTCACTACCATAAAACCAACCATAGAAACAACAGCACATACCACCACGTCACTACCATAAAACCAACCATAGAAACAACAGCACATACCACCACGTCACTACCATAAAACCAACCATAGAAACAACAGCACATACCACCACGACACTACCATAAAACCAACCATAGAAACAACAGCACATACCACCACGTCACTACCATAAAACCAACCATAGAAACAACAGCACATACCACCACGTCACTACCATAAAACCAACCATAGAAACAACAGCACATACCACCACGTCACTACCATAAAACCAACCATAGAAACAACAGCACATACCACCACGTCACTACCATACAACCAACCATAGAAACAACAGCACATATCACCACGTCACTACCATAAAACCAACCATAGAAACAACAGCACACACCACCACGTCACTACCATAAGAACAACCATAGAAACAACAGCACATACCACCACGTCACTACCATAAAACCAACCATAGAAACAACAGCACACACCACCACGTCACTACCATAAAAACAACCATAGAAACAACAGCACATACCACCACGTCACTACAATAAAACCAACCATAGAAACAACAGCACATACCACCACGTCACTACCATAAAACCAACCATAGAAACAACAACACACACCACCACGTCACTACCATAAAATCAACCATAGAAACAACAGCACATACCACCACGTCACTACCATAAAACCAACCATAGAAACAACAGCACACACCACCACGTCACTACCATAAAACCAACCATAGAAACAACAGCACACACCACCACGTCACTACCATAAAACCAACCATAGAAACAACAGCACATGCCACCACGTCACTACCATAAAACCAACCATAGAAACAACAGCACATACCACCACGTCACTACCATAAAACCAACCATAGAAACAACAGCACACACCACCACGTCACTACCATAAAACCAACCATAGAAACAACAGCACATACCACCACGTCACTACCATAAAACCAACCATAGAAACAACAGCACATACCACCACGTCACTACCATAAAACCAACCATAGAAACAACAGCACACACCACCACGTCACCACCATAAAACCAACCATAGAAACAACAGCACATACCACCACGTTACTACCATAAGAACAACCATAGAAACAACAGCACACACCACCACGTCACTAACATAAGAACAGCCATAGAAACAACAGCACACACCACCACGTCACTACCATAAGAACAACCATAGAAACAACAGCACATACCACCACGTCACTACCATAAGAACAACCATAGAAACAACAGCACATACCACCACGTCACTGCCATAAGAACAACCATAGAAACAACAGCACATACCACCACGTCACTACCATAAGAACAACCATAGAAACAACAGCACATACCACCACGTCACTACCATAAAACCAACCATAGAAACAACAGCACACACCACCACGTCACTACCATAAGAACAACCATAGAAACAACAGCACATACCACCACGTCACTACCATAAAACCAACCATAGAAACAACAGCACACACCACCACGTCACTACCATAAAAACAACCATAGAAACAACAGCACATACCACCACGTCACTACCATAAAACCAACCATAGAAACAACAGCACATACCACCACGTCACTACCATAAAACCAACCATAGAAACAACAACACACACCACCACGTCACTACCATAAAACCAACCATAGAAACAACAGCACATACCACCACGTCACTACCATAAAACCAACCATAGAAACAACAGCACACACCACCACGTCACTACCATAAAACCAACCATAGAAACAACAGCACACACCACCACGTCACTACCATAAAACCAACCATAGAAACAACAGCACATACCACCACGTCACTACCATAAAACCAACCATAGAAACAACAGCACATACCACCACGTCACTACCATAAAACCAACCATAGAAACAACAGCACACACCACCACGTCACTACCATAAAACCAACCATAGAAACAACAGCACATACCACCACGTCACTACCATAAAACCAACCATAGAAACAACAGCACATACCACCACGTCACTACCATAAAACCAACCATAGAAACAACAGCACACACCACCACGTCACTACCATAAAACCAACCATAGAAACAACAGCACATACCACCACGTTGCTACCATAAGAACAACCATAGAAACAACAGCACACACCACCACGTCACTAACATAAGAACAACCATAGAAACAACAGCACACACCACCACGTCACTACCATAAGAACAACCATAGAAACAACAGCACACACCACCACGTCACTACCATAAAACCAACCATAGAAACAACAGCACATACCACCACGTCACTACCATAAGAACAACCATAGAAACAACAGCACACACCACCACGTCACTACCATAAGAACAACCATAGAAACAACAGCACACACCACCACGTCACTACCATAAAACCAACCATAGAAACAACAGCACATACCACCACGTCACTACCATAAGAACAACCATAGAAACAACAGCACATACCACCACGTCACTACCATAAGAACAACCATAGAAACAACAGCACACACCACCACGTCACTACCATAAGAACGACTATAGAAACAACAGCACACACCACCACGTCACTACCATAAGAACAACCATAGAAACAACAGCACATACCACCACGTCACTACCATAATAACAACCATAGAAACAACAGCACATACCACCACGTCACTACCATAAGAACAACCATAGAAACAACAGCACATACCACCACGTCACTACCATAAGAACAACCATAGAAACAACAGCACATACCACCACGTCACTACCATAAAACCAACCATAGAAACAACAGCACATACCACCACGTCACTACCGTAAAACCAACCATAGAAACAACAGCACATACCACCACGTCACTACCATAAAACCAACCATAGAAACAACAGCACATACCACCACGTCACTACCATAAAACCAACCATAGAAACAACAGCACATACCACCAAGTCACTACCATAAAAACAACCATAGAAACAACAGCACATACCACCACGTCACTACCATAAACACAACCTTAGAAACAACAGCACATACTACCACGTCACTACCATAAAAACAACCATAGAATCAACAGCACATACCACCACGTCACTACCGTAAAAACAACCATAGAAACAACAGCACATACCACCACGTCACTACCATAAAAACAACCATAGAAACAACAGCACATACCACCACGTCACTACCATAAAACCAACCATAGAAACAACAGCACATACCACCACGTCACTACCATAAAACCAACCATAGAAACAACAGCACATACCACCACGTCACTACCATAAAACCAACCATAGAAACAACAGCACATACCACCAAGTCACTACCATAAAAACAACCATAGAAACAACAGCACATACCACCACGTCACTACCATAAACACAACCATAGAAACAACAGCACATACCACCACGTCACTACCATAAAAACAACCATAGAAACAACAGCACATACCACCACGTCACTACCATAAAAACAACCATAGAAACAACAGCACATACCATCATGTCACTGCCATAAAAACAACCATAAAAACAACAGCGCATACCACCACGTCACTACCATAAAACCAACCATAGAAACAACAGCACATACCACCACGTCACTACCATAAAACCAACCATAGAAACAACAGCACATACCACCACGTCACTACCATAAAAACAACCATAGAAACAACAGCACATGCCACCACGTCACTACCATAAAACCAACCATAGAAACAACAGCACATACCACCACGTCACTACCATACATACAATCATAGAAACAACAGCACATACCACCACGTCACTACCATAAAACCAACCATAGAAACAACAGCACATACCACCACGTCACTACCATAAAACCAACCATAGAAACAACAGCACATACCACCACGTCACTACCATAAAAACAACCATAGAAACAACAACACATACCACCACGTCACTACCATACAACCAACCATAGAAACAACAGCACATACCACCACGTCACTACCATAAAAACAACCATAGAAACAGCAGCACATACCACCACGTCACTACCATAAAAACAACCATAGAAACAACAGCACATACCACCACGTAGAGAGCCTCGGTGGTGGGACCCAGCGCGCGCACGCTCTCTGGAGCGAAGAAGCCGAGCGGCTTCCTCTCGTAGTGGAACTTGCTGCCGGCGAACTCGAGCGTGGCCGGGTAGTCGATGCGCCAGTTGCCGTTCAGGTAGTAGTGGCCAGTGAGGTTGCGGATGGCCAGGTAGTTGTTGGTGGCCTTGATCTCCTCGATGAGGATGTTGGTGGCGCCCTTGGGGATGAGCAAGATGTCGTTGTAGCCGGCCTGCAGGTTGGCGGCGTCGAACACGCCCTCTGCGGTGTAGCAGTCGGAGCCGTCGCCTCCGCACACCCGGCACTTGTCCTCCTTCACCGTGGAGCCCAGCATCCGGTCACAGCCCACTTGCTGGAGGCGAGAGACAGCGGCGGTCCGTCAATCGGCTCAAACCAGGCCAGACAGGTGGGTCAGCCAAACGAACGCAACGGAAAAATATGTCAAAGTGATAAAATACTAATCATCATCATCATCAGTATGTGTATTAAAGGGAATGTCCCACCTTTTTGAAAGTTGTCGAATCACACTTAATTGTATGTCTAAATGTCAGGCGAGGTCAGCTGAACATGTTCGTGAACTTTTTTTCCGAAAAATTGCTCATCTTGGCAGATATCCAACTTTTAGTTTTAAGCGGAAAGTTGGGTTGGTGACGTCATATGTTTTTTTTTAAAATAGCAGGGAAATCCTGTGTGCTGCCAAATGTATGGCACAATGTTGTGTCGACATCTATTGCGCAGAAAAACAAACAATTTTATAACATGCCAGGGTGTTATGATGTCGCAAGCAAATGGTACCACTAAATATTGATTTATTTATTTATTTATAAATAAATAAATATTTAGCGTTCAATATTTAACTGGTACCATTTGCTTGCGACGTCGTAACACCCTGGCTAACTAGCGGTTCCTGGTGGCCAACTGGTGCAACAACTCCAGCCGATAGTGCTAGCCTCTAGATTGCGAACCACCCGCGGGGATCGAGAAATGAAAAACGAAAATATTGAAAGGCTGACCTTAAAACAAGTCGACTATCATTACAAGTTGGGTAAAGAGAGACGACGCTCTCGGTTTAGAGGCCCTATTCAAATACACATGGGCTTATTTTTTACAGATATCAAAATCAAACTCGAATATCTTTTTGATTAGATCATTGTGGTTGTTTTAACTGCTACCATACTTAATTTCAATGCCAAGCCATCAAAATGGCTATTTCAACTCAAATATAATGTTAAGGTGGGATAGTCCCCTTAAAGGAAATAGTTCACCTTCAACATTAGTTTTAAACTGAGATAGCAGGCTTGTAGCCCGTGTTGGGAAACCCCTATCTGCAAGTTGTTTTGACTGAAAAGACTCTCCAGCCGAATATATTTTAGTTTTTGGCGAAGGAATGCGGTGCTGGCGAAAGAATGTTGTACTGGTTCTAGCCCGGGCAGAGGCTATACCATCAACCAATCAGCTTGCAGCTGGTGCTAGCAAGCGAATCGCCGGCCGCCGGTTGGCACATCTCCAATGCGAGTCTATCTTTACGCGACTACTTTAGAATCTGATTGGCTGAACCATTGTTTACATTCGCGTGACGTCAGGACTCTGACTCAGAGAGTATGCATATAGTTTTGATAAACAATACAAATGTACGGCCTTCTGTCCTGAATCGGCGCGATATAAGGCCATTTTTGACAATATAAAAAGAAATTGTATTACAAAATATAATCAAATCGTGTTGGGTTAAAAAAAATCCAAGGTGACCTATTTCCTTTAAACATAAATGAAGTAGTATGTGAACATAAAGCAGAAGGGTACAAAAGCAAACACTTAAATCAAAGCACCCTGTCTGACAGAAACAAACGTTAAACTGCGACCGCCGCCACGGTACAGTCCGCCCAGGTTCGTCTACTTGGCCAGCCCCAGTGCCCCCGCCGGGGAAGTCACGTCCGCTTGCTAGATGAGGCTACACAGAAGTTATGGGCTTGCAATTTTAGTAAAGGTCAATAAATCGGTTAGAAGCATGCAAGACATTTTGGAATTGGAGGGCCACCTCCCGACCACCATCGCTGTTGAGATCTGCGCCGTATAATCATATTCGTAATTGATCTGAGGGTAGTTTATTTCTTAAAGGAAATAGTTCACCTTGGAAATTTTTTACCAAACACGATTTGATGATATTTTTTAATACAATGTATTTTTATATTGTCCAAAATGGCCTTATATCGCGCCGATTCAGGCCAGAAGGCCGTACATTTGTATTGTTTATCAAAACTATATGCATACTCTCCGAGTCGGAGTCCTGACCAGCCTTGGAATTTCGGCCATTTTCTGGACTTTTTGGGTCCAAAGAATTTTGCTCACTTCATATTTTTTCAGGAAATTTGCTCTCTTTTCACCTGATCTTACTGACATTGTAGTTAAAATGTAATTCAATTTTCCTCACAAGGATTTAATATCTAGTACAAATCAGGATTTGTTTACTTTCCAAGTAAAATAATTAAATGAAAAATGAACATCTGAATTTTCCTGACAATACAATTTTACTCTCCCTGTCTCCCTGTCCGTCTACCTCGTGTCGGCACATGTGCCTTCAAACTACAGCCTATCTCTCTGTCCGCTCTCCGGTCCTTCCTCAACTCAATGAAAAATTCAGGGGCCTGTGGTGCTGACGGCATCTCTATTCAGGTAATAAAGCTTTGCTTTGCTGCTATCGGCTCCGTTTTACTCCATATCATCAATACTAGCCTATCTTCCGGCGAATACCCAGCGCCCTGGAAACATTCCATTATTCATCCAATACACAAAGCCGGCAGCCAGTCCGAAGCTTCCAATTTTCGCCCTATCTCCATTGTATCTGCCTTCCCAAAGCTCATTGAGCGTATTGTGCAACGTCAGCTTTACTCATACATGTCGGATAACCACCTGTTCTCCTCATCCCAGCACGGGTTCCGCTCCCTGCTCTCTACTGAGACCGCCCTTCTGACTGTTTCTGATCACATCCTCTCGGCTATTGACCACCAGGAACTCACCCTTCTCTGTCTCCTCGATTTATCCAAGTGCTTCGATGTCATCGACCATTCTATGCTCCTCTCTAAACTACGTACATATAACATCGATCCCACCTGGTTTACATCATACCTCTGCGGTCACACTCAGTCTGTCTGTACGGCTGATGGGAGTGGGAACCTTCATTTCTCCAGGCCTCTCCCCAACTCTATCGGAGTTTTTCAAGGCTCGTCTCTTGGGCCTTTACTTTTTCAAATATTCGCTAACGATATGTGCCTGTTCGCGGGGGATGCTCATGTGGTCCAGTACGCTGATGACACTCAAATTTTGTTATCCGGCAAAAAACACCAACTCAATGATCTGGTCAGTAAATTGGAGGACACCCTGAGTGCACTTGATACCTGGTTTCACTCTCATGGTTTCAAAGTAAATACAAGCAAGACCGAATTAATAGCGTTCGGATCCCGCCAAAATTGTCGCGACCTTTACCCTGTTGCTGTTCAGTTCCGCGAAGACATAGTACAAGAGAGCCCATACGTCAAAAATTTAGGTGTTCTGTTTGATAAGCACTTCACATGGGACTCACACGTGTCTTCCCTGGTAAAAAAATGTAGTGGTATCCTCATTGGGCTATCGCACGTGCGGCACAGCATCCCCCGCGAGCTGTTGCCACTTCTTGTAAATGCCTTGGTCGTTTCACACGTTCGGTACTGTTTAGCAGTATTTGGCAATGGCTCGCAGAGGAACATACAACGCCTTGACAAAATTTTAAATTTTGCCCTTCGTGTCATATCTGGCAAACGTAAATTTGATCACATCTCTGACGTGCGAGCTGAGCTTGGCTGGCCCACTGCCCAGCAGCTATACAGACAGCACTCCCTAAATCTAATACACAAAATTCGCAACACCGGGGAACCACAGGCTCTTGCTTCCCAGCTTCATGTCAATCCTGATCTCCGCTCCCGCTCTACGCGACAGAACTCTGACCTGGCCCTTCCACGCGTGAGGACAGAGGCTGGCAAGCGCCGATTTCTATATCATGTTGTGCAAAATTACAATGAGCTGCCTTTAGCGACACGTCACTCAGCCATGCCCGCATTCAAAAGAGCGATACAGAACATGCCTCAACCAGAGTAGCCTGATGTATATAACGTAATGTGCGTGTGAGAGCATTGCAGTGTATGTGATGTAATGTGTATGTGAGAGTATTGAAGTATGTGCTGTATGGGAGTATGTGCTGTAGTGAAACTGTCTTCATTTTATATTAGGATGAGTGTATCATTCGTGTTGTCCATGCTTGTATGTGGCTCCGGAATAGCCCGCTTCGGCGTGGATGGGGTCCAACGTCAAATACAAATACAAATACAAATACTCTCCACCTATGGACTTTTACTCTCCGGGACCAGGTCATGAAACGAAAATTCCAACACTGGTCCTGACGTCACGCGAATGTAAACAATGGTTCAGCCAGTGAACAGTGCCAGCCAGTTCAGTGAACGGACTTCCTCAGAGGTGACTGGAGGCACCGTGTGAGGATTTCGCGGCGGCGGCGGCGAAGTTTCGTGTATCTGATGTATCAGAAGTTTCGTGTATTTAGCACAATGCACATGCCCTAAAAAGTTTGGACGGAACCAACTCTTCATCTTACATAGTCATGGCCTTGTAAGAGCTGCGAAAGGAATACAATACTCGTATTAACAACATACAAAAATTCACCCCTATTCCTACCGTAAGTGAATGTGTTTCGCTTACCATACACTGTCCGTGCACACAGACGTCCAGTGACTCCGGTCCGCAGCTGGTTCCGTCAATGACCTTCCTCTTGTGCCGGTAGTAGAAACGCTCACCCTGCGGCTGGCAGTTCAGCTCGCACTGGTTCGGAGCCTTCAGGTACGGCACCCAGCTGTTTAACAGGGTCGGCAGGGTCGGCAGGGTCAGCAAGGTCAGCAGGGTCAGCAGGGTCAGCAGGGTCAAACGCCATCAGAGCATGTCAAATGTCAGACAAACTGGGTGGTTGGTGATTGGTAATGGAGCACTGGGTGATTGGTAATGGAGCACGCTCCTCAATGTCGACAGCGAGTCAGTTAGTAGGATGGAGCACGCTCCTCAATGTCGACAGCGAGTCAGTTAATAGGATGGAGCACGCTCCTCAATGTTGACAGCGAGTCAGTTAGTAGGATGGAGCACGCTCCTCAATGTCGACAGCGAGTCAGTAGTAGGATGGAGCACGCTCCTCAATGTCGACAGCGAGTCAGTAGTAGGATGGAGCACGCTCCTCAATGTTGGCAGCGAGTCAGTTAGTAGGATGGAGCACGCTCCTCAATGTTGACAGCGAGTCAGTTAGTAGGATGGAGCACGCTCCTCAATGTTGACAGCGAGTCAGTTAGTAGGATGGAGCACGCTCCTCAATGTTGACAGCGAGTCAGTTAGTAGGATGGAGCACGCTCCTCAATGTTGACAGCGAGTCAGTTAGTAGGATGGAGCATGCTCCTCAATGTTGACAGCGATTCAGTTAGTAGGATGGAGCACGCTCCTCAATGTCGACAGCGAGTCAGTTAGTAGGATGGAGCACGCTCCTCAATGTTGGCAGCGAGTCAGTTAGTAGGATGGAGCAGCGAGTCAGTTAGTAGGATGGAGCAGCGAGTCAGTTAGTAGGATGGAGCACGCTCCTCAATGTTGACAACAGCGAGTCAGTTAATAGGATGGAGAACGCTCCTCAATGTCGACAGCGAGTCAGTTAGTAGGATGGAGCAGCGAGTCAGTTAGTAGGATGGAACACGCTCCTCAATGTTGACAGCGAGTCAGTTAGTAGGATGGAGCAGCGAGTCAGTTAGTAGGATGGAACACGCTCCTCAATGTTGACAGCGAGTCAGTTAGTAGGATGGAGCAGTGGAGCACGCTCCTCAATGTTGACAGCGAGTCAGTTAGTAGGATGGAGCACGCTCCTCAATGTCGACAGCGAGTCAGTTAGTAGGATGGAGCAGCGAGACAGTTAGTAGGATGGAGCACGCACCTCAATGTCGACAGCGAGACAGTTAGTAGGATGGAGAACGCTCCTCAATGTCGACAGCGAGTCAGTTAGTAGGATGGAGGTGGTCTAAGAGTGACGGACTAATCCTAGAAATTAACACAGAAAATGGCATTACTGTGTCTGACACACACAATATCGTTGGATGCAGTCTGGTAGCTCACCTGTAGAATCTTCCCTCGAAAGGCAGCCTGTCGAACTCTGAGCACTGCTCTGCCCTCAGGTCACCAGAGCGTTCCGGACACGGCTGCAACGAGACCTCTGTCAGCTGCATTTGCCCACTACTATAGAGTATAGTTACCCAACAGACCAGACTTCTGCTAACTCGACTATAGCCCACCGTGGATGGATATAGGAAAAAAGACACAGTCCCATAGAAACGACGCAGTTTCTTCTTTTCTTCCTTAGGAACTTCCTTTACCCATTTTTGTGTGATTTCATTTCATGTTGTAAGTTGCTAGGTCTTCCATGAAATAAATGAATATGGGGATTCAAAAGGTACATGAAATAAATGAATATGGGGATTCAAAAGGTATCCAACAAATTAAATCGATACTGTTTTGAGTTCGACTTCTAACCCAAATGTTCCCAAAATCGAAAGATATTTGAATAAGTGGTTGCTGAAGACACTGAAACGTCCTGGCTGCAGTATTGTACGGTATCATGCCCATACAATTGTGTCCACTTAAAAGGACATTCCCACCTTAAAGGGTGTGTACCTACTCACCAGACATGTGCATGGATCCCAAAAATGGATCCCGGGATCTGATCCCAGTGATCTGGATCCGGGATCCACTGAGATTATAGATCCACCCTCTCAGTTTTGCCGTGGGATCTATTGAGATCATAGATCCAACCTTATATTTGTGCCGTGGGATCAACGAGAACATGGAGCAAACCTTATATTTTTGCCGTGGGATCCACTGGGATCATGGATGTAGACCAACAAAAGACCCCGTGTGATCCAGCAGCTCCTGGATATATTCATAAATGGCAGCTGTACAAACAAAACATTCAAATAAATATAAAAGGAAAGTTAAAAGCTGAAGCAGCTTCAAAATTAGAATGTACAAATAATATACAGCGTAAAAATCATACCAATACCAATTACCAATACACAATTCATCATTACACAATCAGTCATTAATATGATACTTGATACTGTCTAACAATAATAACATACATTATTGATGATGTACTGTACATGTATGTCAGTTGCGAAGTAGTGTTTCATATATTTAGCTTGCTATGCCGGATATAAGTAATCAATTCCAAACCAGGCGCATGTTCCATACAGGGGTGGTAAAACCGCTTCAAGTGGCGCCCACCTAACCTGGTATGGGAAAATTCGGCCCCCAGGTATAAGTACCGCGGCATGCACTGACGGATCCAGCCTCTCACCGTGAGGGGCATCTTTTTGTGGCAAAAAGATACCCCCATTTTTTCCCCTCCGCGGATTTGGGCCGGTCGCCTTATTTTGGTATTCGAGCTTAAGAAATTCACTTTTCAAATTCACAAAAAAAAATGATTTTGTGGATTTTTGTCCCAAAAAAAAATCTTCTATTTTTTGGGGGTCAAAAACACAAAATGTCGAAAATCTGAGATAGCCATTTTGAAGAGCATGTAATTTCCTTTTTTTGACGTTTTGTATTTGCAGTTTTCTTCAAAACACTATTGTCTACGATTGTTCAAACATTTATAGTTTTTCCACCAAAAATGGCATGACATGGTGTCATCAAAACGTCATTATTTCCCAAAATACTGCATCAATTTAATTGGAATTCGATGAAAAGACGTAGAAATGATGCCGGATAAGGTACTGAAAGTTGGACGTTGATATCTATAATAGTTTTCAAGTTATTGAGAAAATCCGGGAGGGGTGCAGATTCCTGCCCCCCCCCCCCCCCCCCCCCCCCCCAGCGGGGGCGCGAGTTAAGTGTTACCGGGGCTGCTTGAATTGCATCAGGTGCGCTGTTGTGTCTATCATTGAAAGAAAGGGTTACATACAAACTTCAAATTCAATCACTCGAGAGAAGAAAAAACTTCCGTTTTCATTAAGTTTTATCCTAAGATCATTGTTTTTCACGTGCAGTGCAGGGAACGCGCGGGGGTATACTTGTATTGAATGCCCCTCCCAGATTCCTGTGGAGGGAGGAAGCATTTGCCCCGGATGCCCCCTGGATCAGCCAGTGCCAGCAATTACAGCCAAGGAGAGCCTCTGCTAGACACTACCTAATGGAATTAATTTTCCCATTTCCAAATTTGTATAAGCAAATGCGAAAGTTGTGTCATACCGCGAAGCGGCGCGAAATTGTATGGTGTTTGACTGTGGATAGCTGGATTTTGACTGCTGCAAAGACAATTTGTACGATTTGATGATAAATTGGGAACGCGCGGCGGAGGGGGGGGGAGGGGATACTTGTATTGAATGCCCCCAGATTCCTGCGGGGAGGGGGGGGTTGCCCCTGATGGCCGCCCCCCCCCCCCTGGATCCGCCAGCGGCGGCATGAAGTGTCATTTAAAGGGAGTGTGCCTACTGTTTTGAACTGTCAAAATTATTTTTCCTTCGATAAGTAGCTATTGTTGTGATGGTTGGATACGATGAAATTCACATCTGGAGCCCCTTCAGTTGAATTTTCACTTATATTGTTTTCGATTATTTTTCGTTTCGATATCAAAAAAACGATTCCCACTACGGTGAAGGCAATCAGAGGTAACACATCGTTACGTGAACGACGCACCTAAGACAAACATGATGCATGCAAGTATGATGGCCGCCCAGGCTCTATTGTTCGGCAGCTGCTATCAGCGCGCACGAGCTGTTTGTTCGAATTGCTATTGGCCGGTGATAACGATATGCTAGCAGTGTAATCGATAGTTGCAGTGCTTTTAGTAGTGGGAAGCCATCTGGAGTCTACCCGATAACTTTTTGCTCCCAAGCAAATGCCTGGAGTCTTTGAATATCTCAGCAACTAGGGTGAATCTGGAGAAATGAAGTAATGGTTCAATTCAGAAAATTGTGTTCTATAGACCAGTGTCAATAACCCCAACTAAGCGATGTGAGTAGGCACACTCCCTTTAATGGCTCGACAGCGTGACTTTTGCTCACAGTGCGGTGACACATTTGACATGGCCACAGTGTTCATCCAGATTCATCCGTTCGACCCCTCACCCATATCCGCCTCAATCCCCGTATCCGGCTCAGTGTTACTTAAGGCGTTTTACTGGTTTAGATGAGAGATATTGTCCGCTGAAAATTTGAGTTTTGTTTGACATTACAAAGTTGCCCGAGGCTGTAACTCGAAAACCATTTGACGGACGAGGCTGCAAAAATTAACAGCATAAATCAACAGCCCAGATAACCCAGACACGTAGTTTTATCGAAATATGAGATGTAGTGTGTTATTTAGAGATTGTTTTGGTCAATCTCTTCTGGAATGCCCCAATTGCCCCCCCCCCCCCAACGACAAATCGGTAGGCAAATGCATATCCCGCCAACCGTTCCGGGAGGTTGTGATTTTCGGGAAGGCGAGATTTACCCCCCTTCCACCGCTTAACGAAACTTTCGTGCTGACGACCCGACGTCCCCCCCCCCCCCCCGCTCAAAGACCTTTCCCGCTGACGATCCGACGCCACCCCCCCCCCCCCCCCCCCCCCGCTCAACGACTCTGCGCCGACGACCGGACACCTCCCCCCCCCCCGGTCAACCACTTTTCGCTGAAGAAACGGAGCGAAATTTGCCCCCCCCCCAAAAAAAAAACAAACTCGAAACCTAGATCCGCCACTGGTCGGAGGGGCCCCTAGACGGACGATCTGAAGGGACCCTGGCCTTTCAACAGTAAGAATGCAGTTGTCCAGGGAATATAACTCAAATTTTTTTGCGCCGCTCTGCGGCGCAATTTAACTACAAATTCAATTATATGCGGGTAATAAAAAATAACGGTCCGTTTCTCGGTGCATTTATGTGCTATGTTGCTACTTTCCTATATAGATTGGGCAAAATAGTTCACTTTAGCACCCTTTTTTACCGCACTTTTAAACGCACAATCACATTTTTAGAGGTCCGCACCATAACGCAATACGACGACGATGAAAATGATGAGAAATATCTAGGGCATAAGACTCAAATGATGAGAAATATCCAGGGCATAAGACTCAAATGATGAGAAATATCCAGGGCAGAAGACTCAAAACTTTCGCGCGCCGGCGCCATTGATTTAAGAGTTCCAGGTCTTGAGCCTAAAAACATATTCCCAAGTTGGTATAGCTGATTCCAAATTGGTGTCGCTG